>OZ038326.1:5321061-5357783 GCA_964035795.1 Pterobdella sp. o SKG-2022 | reverse complement strand
ACTCAATTTTAACTTGAAGACACCTATTCATATTGAGGATGCTTTATAAAGTGGATTTTTTGGTGACTTTCTTTCAAAATGCATTCGAAAATAGACATTTTATTTTTAATTGACTCGGGATGTTTTTTATATGCATTTCGATTGAGCTTTTTTCATAACCGTAAACAGATTTATACGTAAATATTGTGGTTTTTTATTGTTTTCGAGGTTTAAATGCGGTATTTTATAAAGAGACTAACTTTTTTGGAAATTTTAAGTTGATTATAATAAATTTCTATCACCTTTCTTTCTAAAATATTATATTCAAGACGAAATAAGACACGAAGTACAAAGCTTTTCGTTAACAGTGCAACATTTTCAAGTACTTGAAAATGTTGCACTGTTAACGAAAAGCTTTTTATTTGATAATAAAAACTATTGTGTTCAAAAAGTTTGTTAAATAAGACAAGTTACACTTTTTTTTTCATCAGTAGAAGGTCTATAAAATGTCTTTAAAACACGATCCATTTTTGCAAAGTACCTTTAATCTCTCTATATCCAGTTTTAGATCTTTAAACCGTTTTTAGATTTGATCTAAAAAATCATTGTCATATGACTTGCTCTCATATATATAACCCTCATGAAGCGCCTGTGATACCCATTTAGAGGCGCCCTACTTTAGTTATGTAATGTAATGGGGTATTTATTGAACGCTTTTCCTTATAGATCAAAGCGTTCGCTAAAAATTAAATGTAGCGAAAACACACTGTAGAACAGATGCTATTTGTCAGCTCACATGGTATCGAACCCAGTAATTTTAGATAATTAGTCTAATCCTCTACCAGTTGAGCTATACGGGCCTACAATGTCTTCAAATCTAAATTATTTCTTGAAAAGTAGTTTCTCTTCCTTTAATATAACAAAAAATAATGATAAGTTGCTTTTTATTACTACGGGCATTTTATAAAAATGTGAAGATATTTAAATGAATGTGTGTGCAACAGAAAAGTAGCTTGTAGTTGATGGAATTAATTGGTGAACAAAGAAAATATACTTAAAATTTATAAATTTAATGATCCTTGTATTTAATTTATAATTATCAATTAATTAGAGTTTTTTTTTTAACTAATTATAAATAAATTAATGATTCAAATCAAGAACACGAAAATGTGGGAAACTGTTATGGTTACTGGACGATGTTTTGCTAATAGTGAGTTTTATAGGTATCTTTTTATTACAGGGTCTATTGAAATTAATTCTTTCGTTTGGGTCTGCTATATTAAAAAGATTAGGGTGGTAAGAGTTGATATCCGTAGTCGGATGATGCATGACAAATGTTTGAACGTGAGGAGTTGGTAGATCGCTTTCATAAGCTTCGTTTTTGTATCTATCATGAGAGGGGCTTGAAGAATGCATTGAGGAATGGCTTGTGTTGGCTTCTTTGGTGTCTTCTGTTACTTTGTTCATGAAGAATGTGGTTTTTTGAATGACATTTTCAGTTTCATACAAAGGTTCTTTGATGCTATTTCGAGGTTTAATCGTTGTTGGTTGTGGGTTGATAGTATTTTTAGCTTTGGTGCTTTTGTTTTTTTCTTCAAGCTTTTCTTTATTTTTGTATTTGCTTTTATTACTTTCATACGAATCTATACTTTTTTGACTCTTTTTCTTCGTTAAAATATTTTTTTTATTCTCATCGTTACATGTATTACCGTTTTCATCGGCATTAGTTGCCTTTTTATCATCATTATTCTTACTTTCACCATTTTCACCAACCTTATCTTTACACTCATCGTCAGCATCTAGATCATCATCTGTTACTTTTTCTTTATCATCTTTTATAGAATTTTTACTTGAAATAGTTTGAAGTGAAACGTCTGTTAAAAGTGAATTTTGCGAGACTTCAAGTTTCATGAAATTATTTGGCTGATTTTGTACGCGTTGCGAAATTGATTCTATTGGCTTTTTTGGCACATTTTGTGAAGATATTCTCTTATAAGTTGAATTTTTCCTATCTGGTTTGCGCTTTTTGAAACGAGAGAAGAACTTGAAAAAAAATGATTTTTTACTTTTTATTTTAACATGTTTGCTTTTCGAAGGCAAATGTGAAGGCTTATCTTCGCTTTCTTTCGGTTTTTTGAAGATATCTATTGTGTTTGTATCTTTTTGTTTTACAGATTTTGTGGGTGAAGGTTTGGGAGCATGAGGTGCTATTTTTAGAATGGCTGACAAGCTTGAATCGCTATCATCTTTATAGAACTGTTTTTCCTTGGAGTTGAATATCAACCAAACTACATCATCTATTGGTCTTTTTTCTTTCAGACTTTTAGAATCTCTATCATAATCGTGATCATGATCTAAATCTAAAATAACGTCACTCTCCAAGCTGTTGTGACCATTAGTAGTCAGTGAAGAACTGCCCATGTCATAAGAAGCGATAGGCAAGTTACCAATATCAACAGGTATCTTTTTCTCTTTACCGTTGTACGTCTGGATGTCATCACTACTGTTGTAACTCAAATCGCTAGCAAGACTGTTTTCTCCCGCGTAACTATCAGCTTGGTCCAAGTGGCGTTTAACAACATAGTGCACAAACCTTTGGTCTGCCTCACCCTTGAATACACGCTCCTTTATCATCACCTTTGTTTGTGGGTCATATGTTATTTGCAATTTATTATACCTATAATTATGTATAAATTTTATTACTTCTGAATTTGAATGAAAAATGCGATTTTTCTAAAAAAATAGAAGTATAAATTATGCTCTCTAAATTCACTGAATAAAGCAAAAAATGAAAAGTTTTGATTATTTGTTAGAAAATATACAATGTAGGCAAAAAGTGATGGAAAACAATACAATTTTTGTGATTTTTGATATTTTACCTTAGAGAAATATTAACAAGCATTTACAAAATCTTTGTGTCTTCTTTAATATGCCTTTGAATTGTTTTATTAAAGCAAAAGGTATTATTTTATAGTTAAACTATTAGTCTGCAAACGGTATGATACAAATGAACACAATGGTGTATAGATTTATGAGGCAAGAATCTTCTCGATTTTTAAAGAAATCCTTATCAAGCTAAACCTAAAACTTTGCGCAGTAATAAGAATCTTAGCCATTTTGTTTAGTTATATCCTATCATGGTAAAATTACAAAAAGCAAGAAGGACCATCGCATTACTACCTTGGTGGAGTAGTTGTAGTACTGATCAGAGTTGTAGAAGCAGCCGTAACCTTGTTGGTTGCCCATTTTGTCTATGTTTCCTTGGTTCTTTATCTCCCTTATGGCCATGAATCTGCAGCGAAAATTTGTTAATGAAGAAAAATAAATAAAAGTGAGATAATATAGTCTTTGAAAAATATTTAGTTTATAAAAACAAAAAACTATTTTACTTTTTGAATTTTTTTTAAAAAACATAAAACAATATCAGACAAAAGTCTATCAAAAGTTATCAATAGCTATTTGGTGCAAAACATGACAAAATAATGAGTTCATAACCTTTCAAACCATATAACAATGAGTCTGTAGATAAGGAGAACACAAACCAATGTGTTTTTGCAAGTGAAGAACATGTTCGTGTAACTCAACACCTATTATTTATCATTGATTTTTGGTTTTGACATTTATTAACATTTAATTCAACGTCGGCCTTACTGCAATGTTTTAGTTTGAAAAAATAAAATTCTATCTAAACCCTACGTTCCAGGTTCAATTTTAGATGCGTGACGCTTTTACGTCTCAAAAATTTTATCAAAGTTTCATATCAATAAAAACTTCTAAAACAACTAAACCCAAAATTTTACTAAATTATATTATCACAAGCTTCAAAAAACTCGACCCACAACTTGACCAACATTGTATCTAAAGATAAGCATCATTCTGAGGACGAGAAAGGGCCCATCTTGCATGAAGATCGACATAATGATGCCGAAGACGTCGGGAGTGCAGCAGGGGTCCACCTCGATCACCACCTCAATACCCCCTCTGTAAACCGAAGCTGTCTGTTGTGGAGTGGCTTTTGACGCCGTGAAGACCAGAGTGAATTGGAGCACACTCCACGACCAGATTGACAAGATCACTGTGCATAAGTTTCTGTTGTATTTGACCTAGTGTAGAGGAAGTTTTGTTAGTATCATTGATTTTATATCGTTCAGGTAGATTTTGAAACTTTTCAAGTTGAAACTAAGCTCAAAGTTAATGTTTTTAAAAAATTTTCTAAGCTTGAAAATCTTTGCTGGGAAAAAGATATTTATGAACACTGCGCACAGTGTATTCACTCACTTGTTCTTCATTGAAGGCCTCAAAAAATTCGACAATATCCGCTGCGGTGCCGATGTACACAAGGAGAAGTTGTGATAGCTGGTCGTGAGTCAGCTTGCCTTTTGGTAACAGCCATCTGTTTTTTGTAGTCAAATTTTATTTGTCTATGATAAAAAATTCAATATAATTTTCAATTTAAATATATCTTATAATTACCGTAGTGTAAAAATATAAAATTTTGAGCTCTTTTTTATTGAAATATACATCTTATAATCATTTTAAATTCGTTAATATAAAAAAAATCATTATAGTAGTTCATAATTTTTTTTCATTATTAGAATCTAGGTCACCTTCCTAATATGAGAACCAATAGCAAGAGCTGTTCGACCATTCTGACCCACATATGGGAGTCGAAACCGGATGTTGACATAATTCCCTGAAAAAAATAGCTTAGGTTTAAATAAAGCTTTTGACTGCTATTGATGTTATTTTTTAAAAGTTGATTTAAAAGTAAGTACAACTTGACTTCAAAAGAATGGTTTGGTAATTGGTTTAACTGGGCGCATTTCAAAATAATATTTGAAAACTAGACTAATATTAACATTAGTTAATACAAATAGATACCAATTCGAAAACACACGCCGAGAATTTACGGACGATTAAAGCAAGGTTTTGATAGCATAATAATAGTGTCTAAAAGCTTTCAGGAATTTCTATATATTTTAATTCTAGCTAATTTACATTGGTTTTTGAAACATTTAGGATAATTTTTTAAAATATAACTTTGAAAACAAAACTAAAAGATTTTACACTAGCCACAATCAAACAAGTATATTTAGAAACACCAATACACTTTATTGAGATACAAAGCTTTTCGTTAACTAAGTATGAAAATTTAAAAACGTTACTTGAATAACGGAAAGCTTTGTATCCCAATAAAATTTATTTGTGTTCCTAAATATAATAATAAAAGAAATCAATACCCCCAAATTTAACAAAATAATACCAAAATAAACTAAAAATGAACTTCTAATAAAACAAATCATAAAACGCACCCACTTCCAATTGCAAAAAATCTAAATCGACACTCTCTTCTTTTTCCGGGGGAGATGTAGGTATCCAAGGATCATAATCACTTTCATGTGGTGTGGTGGTGAGAAGAGGGGCGGGTGATGTAGTAATTATTTTTATTTTCTCTGTAGAGTTCATATTATGAAGCCTGATTCTCTCGTTGAGTTCATATAACTCCAGAAACCATATTGTGGGCACCATACATGCCAAATAGAAGAAGACGCTTGGACAGAACCTTTGTGATTTATTCATATTGAGTGTATATTACCTAACAGATGATATTGATACACAGTATTGATGTACAGTATTGACACAAATAGAAATAATCTTTTAGTTTATATTGCCACTATTTTTTGTTAATTATCAGAAAACATAGATACTCAGTCATAACTAATACTTTTCTAAAAATAAATTTATTAATTCAAAATAATGCATGTGTAGCAAAATTTTTGAAAATTATAATTTTGTCTATTTTTGTTTGAATAAATATCAATCAAGGGTGGGTAGAAACAAAGACATTGGGTTCAAATCCCACTTTTGACCCTATTTAGGGATCATTAAAGACATCTTTGGAATGTTTTGAAGATTAACTCAAAAAACGCTTACATAGAATTAAAAAAAATTTTAGTGGCCATGTTTAGAGTAATATAAATATTTATTTTTATTTTTACGTCGAAAAAGGAAGGTTTATCCCATTCATTGAAAACTGAAATAACTTTTGATAAAACCGCTAAAGTTTAAATAAATGTAATAATATTCCTTTTTTTAAACAAAAAATTTAAAATAACTTGTAAAACATCAATCTCACTCACAACTTCCAATCTTCTCCTCTTTTAACATACAGCGTAAACCCGGTCTCTAGGCCCAGTCCGATTAGAGCCAGCAACAAGTACCAGTTTTTTGGGTCTCCTGTTATCACGAACAATCTCCAGATGGAAAATACTCCGTGTGTTGTGAACATTATTCTCACTAGAATGGCCCTCGAAACGGTGAAACATCCCATAATATACCTTTGTTTTTATTCTTCAAGTAGAATCTTCATTTCTTTCTCGCCATTTTATCAACTACTATATATTTTATGAAGCGAGTCACTCTTATTCAAATAACAATTTGGAAAATTCTTCACAAAACCTTATAAAATTCAGTTTATTTTTTCAATCTAAAAATCCATTCTGGACATTTAAAACAATATCAAGTTTCAGTATCGAACGTTTAAACCCCTAAAATTAACTTCGAAAACATAATTTACAACATCGTGTTATCGACAAATAATAGCCTAAAAAATTAAAAATAATAATGTAATAATATTTTATCTAATGAAGAAAATTTTTAGAGAGCCATTTAATAAGATTTCTCAAAAATGATTTAGCAATTTTTCTGCTTTATGGCGTATATGTGTATATAATGAGCATTGTATGTTGGCGATTAATCAGAATAGATAAGCATAATACAAATGAAACGGACAATTTAATGTTTTTTATCAAATTATAACAATAAATTAGATAGTTAATATAGAAATCAACTATGGAAAAAGCGTTGGTGCCATTATATTTATGAGATGTTTTCAGGTTTTAAAAACTTGACGGTTTTTAAATGATCTTTTTTTTTTTTTACAAAAACTATAATTTATGATGGGTTCAAAAGAATAAGGTTCTTTGAAAAATTCTTTAAAATAATGTCCAAAATCCTTTTAGAGACCTCAAAATTATAAAATAAAACCGAAATAAATATGTCATATGAAAGTCCATATAGATATACACTTAGCAAAATTCAACCCATCATTTCAAAAACCTATCTTGTCAAAGGTTTTCTAGATGTTCACAAATATATTAAGTTTAAAGCGTAATACATTCCAACAATGCCTTTACTCAATTCAATTTTTATCAATAATCTTTTTTGTATATCTCATTAGAATGTAATATATGGAAAAAACACCTAAACTCACAAACACACACATTACATATAGTTATTATTGCGTTCAAGAAATACAGGATACGAATCTCTAGACCGTGTTTCCTTAATAAGCATCGTCACGTCCAACCTATTTTTGTTTTTCTTTTCTGAGAATTATTCATAATTTGAGCTACCATGATATACTTTTTAAGTTCGCCATATGTATCAAGGTTTACTTTTGATTTAAAAAGAGATTTAGAATGAAATCAATCATTTCTAAAAACACGAGACTAAGGTAGGGGGATATTTCAGGATTCAATACGTTCTTTTATAAGGATTTTTTTATTACCTGGGAAATTAGTATTGGTTCAATAGTTTGTTATTAATGTTTCGTGAGGAGCAACAAAAAAATTATTAAAAAGAATCTGTTCAAATTAAAATAAAATTTTTTATTTCATTATAAAACCTCAAATTTATTGATCTTTAACAAACTGAAACAATGATTAAAAGAAAAAACATACTTTTTAAAATCCAAACATTTTATTTCAAAATAAGTAAAAACTTATAATTTGATAACTATATTTGATAAGAATAAATTAACATTAAAACAAACTAGAGTGAGCTCTGTGCTGAACAATGACACAAACCAGTTTGGAAAAAAGTTTCTTCTTGACAATAATGAGGAGACATGTTGGAATTCTGACCAGGTAAATCTCAATTTTTTCTTTTTTTGTTTTATTTATTCATATTTTGAATGAAGGTTTTTATACAAATTGATCTGATTCATTTCTCAATTCTTTACTTATTTCTGAGTTTTATCAGAACTAATTGGTATATTTATAACTAAAATAATCCTCAAACAAAAAAACTGCTTGATAAGAAGTATTAGTCCATTGAGACAGCTTCGATCTACTTCTTCAGGGATCCCCACAAAGCATAGAGATAGATTTTGGCAATCAAGAGGTGGCAGTGGAAAATGTATTGATAATGTTCCAGGGAGGGTTTGCTGGGAAAAACTGCCAGCTATTAGGAAGAAGTATGTTTAATGGTTTACTATAAGAAGAATTTTCATATGATAAAACTGGCAATAAAGTATTTGATTGACTGATATGATTAAGATCATGAGACATGTTTTAAGATTAATAAAATTTTCCAACTCTATGATGTTAAAAGCATAAATTAATGAGAAAAAATGATCTTAAATCTTCATTTAAAAAATGACTTATAATTAATTATGATAAGAATAATAATGAAAATAATCATGATAAAAAAATTAATAATAAAAATAACCATAATAATTAAAATGGTATACAAGCTTCATCATACCAATGTTTAACCCAGTGAAATTCAAGACCACTAAATATCAATAACATCTATATACATTATTCACATAAATTCCACCAAACACATAAAAAGATGCGCAAAACGAATGGGTTTCAATGATGAACTTCTATCCCGAAAACATATCTTCAGAACAGGTTAAATATCGGTTGATAATTAAAAACTATGATAATGTTGCTTATATCTGTAGTCAATACAATACAATTATGGATAAGGTTAAAGTGGCATTAACTTCAGGAGTTTCTAGGCCACGATTAATGTTATCTTTATTAATTTTTGAAATTATTATTTGTTAGTTTCATAATTTTATTCTTTTTTTATTATTATTTTTAAAAATAAAAGCTTATTGTGAATATTTTTTTAAATGATATTACTTATACGTCTTTATTATTACTACTTAGTTTTTCAAAAAGCTTTGTATCTCAATAAAATTTATTTGTGTTCGTAAACATATTCGCTTGATGGTGGCTAGTGTAGATCATTATTACTATTAAGTTCTAAAATAATCCACAGGAGTTTAAAACAGAGAACGAAACACCCGTTGACCGAATTAAAATCGTTTTTAAC
This sequence comes from Pterobdella sp. o SKG-2022, assembly GCA_964035795.1. NCBI lineage: Eukaryota > Metazoa > Annelida > Clitellata > Hirudinida > Piscicolidae > Pterobdella > Pterobdella occidentalis. The sequence goes on along the minus strand of OZ038326.1, from coordinate 5,348,675 downwards.
CAGTCCTATGATTTTTATGGCAGAATAACCATCTATAAACTAAATATTTTTGGAAAAAAACTTTGATTTTAGTTTTATTTTTCGTGCATTGTGTGTTCTAAAGCTTCATTTTATTTTTTTGGAGAATTTTATATTTCTTTAAATTGGGTGTTCATTGTAATGTAAAATTCATTTTGTAATACAAATTTATAAAATACATATCTCGTGTTTATATGAGTAGTAAAAATTAATTATAAATAAAGTGCTTTAATAACTGGTATTCTACTTTCTAAAATTAAATGGAAATCCCCAACTTAGACTTCCGCCATAATACAATCTAAAAAAATCGCCTAAAAGTGAACAAAAATTGATACCAAAAATGTTCAAAAAAGGATCTAAGATATCAGAAATCCCAGATAAAACGTTTAAAGAGCTGTGCGATTCCTTGGATATAAACTCAACCTGGAGAACCCTGGTTGAAGTCCTCTCCAACACACCATACCTCCTCAGGTAAAAGAATTCATGAACATCATTTGGTGGTGTGAGAAAACTTGAAGAAAAGCTTAGTTAATGTTTTGAATAATTTAATATTTGCATTTCTTTCCTACAACTCATTAATGCTTAAAGTGGTTTTATAATGATTCTAATAATAGGATTAGCTCTAATTGGTTAGTTTTTGTTATAATTTCTTTATATGTTTTTTATTTTTAATATAATTTGGATAATTTATTAAATTTAAAAATAGGATTAATTTTTATTGATATTTATAGGCTTTTTCTAGTAATTAGTAAACTAGTTTTCAAATAGATAAAAAGTTTCAATCATTATTATTTTAAATTAAAAAAAAAATTAACGTAATTCAAATAATTTTCTTGATTTTTATCACATAGTAAATGCTTTCTCACTAATATAATAGTGATATTTATTCATGAAGGAAGATGAGAGTTTAGACTTCAGCTTTTTCATTTTAAAACTGCAAATAAACATAAATGCACATGTTATGTGGTTTTAAAGAACTTTTGAAGTACGAGGTTTGTTATATAAATATTTCTGGTCTGCGCTAAAAACTAGTGAAAATTTTTGCTTTGAAATTTTTCAAAACGTTTAAAAACAAGTAATTTGAAATTTACTTATGAGTTTGATTTAAATGTATGATCCATACCTAAATAATAAATCGAGTATAAATTAGTAATATGCACTTCAATAATAAATCAAATTCAATTAAAAATGAAAACTTTTCATGTTAAAGTTAGACTTACAGTTATCGCTTTTCGTCGTTTCAACAAACCTATTAAGACCTCTCAAATTCGACAGATAATTATTCACTATCTAATAATTATTTTTTTCATTTTATTCTTTATTTTTATTTCATAATTTTTTATTATTACTATTGTTTTAGTTATTTTTCTTTATCATTTATTATTATTTTATAATATCATTCTTTTCGTTAATTTATTATTATATCATTACTTTATTATTCACAAATCACCACGACCATCCCTCCACCTTATCAGAGACGTAGAGAGGGAAGAGTGCAGTCAAGAGCTTTACAAGAGTCTGCATGGCAGTCCCTCCAAGAGACTACTGCACAAACTTGACCTTATGGTCATATAAATACAGAGATTATTTGTAGTTTTATAGTAGTAGAGTTCATTTATTATAATCATAAAGTTTAACTATAATTATCTATATAATGAATTTTATATAGCATAATCAATTTGTATACGGTACTTGGAACTCTTCTTATTGTATCTACTTCATTAGGTGTCCATATATAGTGGTTTGAGACATCAGAATACGTAGTTGAGAGATGTATAATATATACATAAATATAACATCAAATCTAATTGTTAATATTGACATTGTGAGGTGCAACTAGATTCATCTATCTATAGTTGAGTTGTATATTCTACTTCATCAAGACACCTAAAAGATTGAAAAAAATTCCATATTGAATGTTTAAAATGCATTAAAAATAATTTATTCTCAATTTCAGGGAATGACTGTAGAGAAGCTATGCATTTACCTCGACCAGGCTAAGTTAGCGCGACCTCTTCTCTATGTCCAATCTCACGGTAGAGATTGTATGTTATATGTATTTAATCGGAAAAAGAGTTTTTTAAATTTATTTCCATAAGGATATAGATGATGAGCACAGAATTTTTACAAATAAAATAGGATCATAAAAACGTATTTGTGAATAATAAAAATTTTTGTTTAAATCTACTCAAATTATCGAATAATAATCATTGCTATAAATCAATAGAACTTTAAAGCAAACTTTGGGCATGACGTTAAAAGGCACTTGTCCAAGGCAAGACATTAAAAGGCATCTATGCCCCAGCGTTTAGGCCTTTTAGTTGGTGGGGCTGCTATCCTTTCAGGGTACAAATCTAAACGAACTTTTTCTGTCCTCCAGTAATCTTTTGGATTTACTAATTTTATCTTGTTTCAAGATAATTTTTTGAAAGAACCCACACAGACTGTTTCATCAGTCTGCTCTCATCAGACTAGGTTCTTAGGACAAGTTCTTAATATGCAAAGAAACATCCTAAGACCAACACTAGCAGCCTTATGATGAAGATAGGGTACGTTCCTAACCTAAACGGCGGAACATGGGGGGAGTAAAAAAAAACTTCAAAGCAATTAAATCAAAAAACCGAAAAAATAAATTAAAAAACCTCATCATCAAAGTACCTCTAGAAATTCAAGAACAGCCAAAGGATAAAGTAGAAATAGACGAAGGAACAACCCTGAAGATACAGTGCAAAGCCTCGGGGTTCCCCTACCCTGAGTATGTCTGGTTCGTGGGAGATAAAGAAATGTCGTGTTGTAGTGATGGTGTGCTGAAAATAAAAAATATTCGGTGAGATTTTGCTTTTACTAATATTATTTATATTATTAATATTCAATCTATACCATTGTTATTATAAGTGATACTATTAGTTTTAAATGTTTTTTGTAGCGCTCGTGTTTAAGATAAGATTAAATTTTCGATGGTTTCAACCTAATGCAAGAAATTTCAGTATTATTTTTCAGATTATTTATTTTATACCATTGTTCCTTATTATTAATTGTAAATCATTAATATTCATAGTTATTTACCATTACTTCCTTTTTATCAATATTATTCATATTCATTACCATTAAAATCACTACAAATATAATTCTTTCCCAACATATTTTATTGGCAGAACTTTTCACGAAGGGACATACTCGTGCAGAATACAGCATTCATCCAATAACGAATGGTTCTATCTGTTCTCAAGCAGTTGCTCGGTGGTTGTTAAACCAGCCAAGCACACCAAGCCTTCAGTGAATAACCGTTAGTGATGGTCTATATGTGTTTTTTTTTAGATCGACTTTCAGTCGCTCCATATTGGGGTTTCGTTAGCTCAACGGATGTTTCCCAGGGTGCTACTCCTTGTGTACTTAATTTTCGGCCCACGCGGGATTGAACCTGGTTACTTTAGATAACTAATCTAATGCTCTACCAGCTGAGCTATATGTGTTAGAAGTATAAAATGGAAGAGGTTTTAGTTTTAATTATAATGATGTGTTTTCGATACTTGGTATTTTGTAAAAATTTCCTCTTTGGTGTTTATAAAAAATAAAAATGAGATAACAAAAATGTTCATTTATATAGCACCAAAGAAAGTAACCAAGATAAAACTAAACTTGAAGAATTTTAAATTTTTTCTTTAAAATTAAGTCTTTAAAAATCAACATAACACACCAAATCAAACACCATTCCACCGCAGACCCACCCCAGATCCTCGTGCAGCCGACCTCACAAACAAACAGTCTTGGCGGAGTTGTGGTCTTGCAGGTAAAAGCCCAACACAAAAGCCTCCCTCTAAGTTACCAGTGGTTTCATAACAATGAAATCATTATTGGTGAGCTATTGATAACTTTTAGTCTTTTTTCTTTATCATTGTATATATATTCAGTTTTCTTCATGCTGTTGTTGTTTTTGTACATTATTGATTTGATATCTCTTTTGTTGGTATCTTTTTAAATTATATCTACTTGTTAGTTTTTGATTATTTATAGTTTTTTATTAGTATTTTTTTATTTTTTTTTGCTATTTTCTCAATAAAATATTTTTTAATCAACCATAATAACATTTATATCACATATGTTTTGACAAACTCCTAATGTCAGGAGCGTGCAAGTCTGAATACAAGATTGACCACCTGAAGAAGTGCCACTCAGGTTTTGAAATTTTTTACATTATTTATGCAAATTAAACGTATTAAATTTTTTAATTGAATGAATTTTTTACTAAGTTTATAATTAAACTTGGAGCACTGATTTTATGCAGTTTTTAACTATTTGATTCAAGTAAATTACAAACTATTACACAAGCAGCGAGGAGAACAAAGTATTTATAAACTTAAATTACAAAGCTTTACATAAAATGAACTTAAATTATTATTTCATCAATTGTCAATGTAAGTTCGTCTTACGAAAAGCTTTGTGATAAATACTTTGTGTTGATTCAGGCTATTCTACGTCAACATGATGTATTTAATACAAAAGCATCTGTAGTATGCATGCAATTCTCTGATACATACACAGGCAGATACCAAGTTAGGGTGTATTCAGAAGAAGACTGCCACGTCCAAGTGGTGTCCAACGTTGCCACCCTTACCATTCTCAATAAGCCTAACCAGTTCTATGGTTGTTCTTCGTGCTTTGTAACTGTTTGTACAAAAAGTACTATAAAATTATTTGAGTTTTTGAGAAAATTTTTGTGGAAAACTTTAAAAAAACGATGTAATCTTTGAGGTTAATTTGATTAATTTGAGTTATTGCAATTATATGGTTCTACAATAACAATATGAAGAAAAGATACTGTAGTTTTTAAAGAGTTTTTTGGAACACGATAATTACCGTAAGGCAAACCTACCTCATCAAGCACGTTGCACAAGTCTTTTAAAAACTTGAGATTCTGATAAGAACTTTGAAAAAAAAAATTTTTTTTAATTACTTATTTGAAATCAGATTGAAGTCAAAGAAAAAAATATTAACAAAAATTTTATATTTTTAAATTTATATGAAAGTTGTTTCATAACGCACATGCCAAAATAATAAAAAAAAACAAACAAAAACTATCACTATGACACAAAACCCTCAACACGAACACCTCAATATCGCAGCAAAAGACAAAGTCGCCTTGATATTAGGAAACAGCAACTACCGCAGCTACGGCAGCAATTTGCCTGGTGTGGAAGAGGACATGGTCCATACTTGTCATGTTCTAGAGAACATGGGTGAGAACTGTTATGATAACCTTAGTATTTGTGGGATGTAGATTTTTCATTGCTTTGTAGCTTAATTATATTGTAATCTTTTAAAGACATCGTATGTATCTTTTTGTTTTCAATAGTTTTTTGTTTAATTCTTAGGGTTTCTATCGTATAGTACTGTATTTGTTACTATTGTATAGTTTATATATTCTATTTTGTAATGTTTTAACCGGGTTCAATTTGCGCGGGCCGACAATTAAGTACACAAGGAGCCCTGTGAAACATTCGTTGGGCTAACAAAACTCCAATATGGGGCGACTAAAAGTCGATCTAAAAAAATTTTATTTCATAACATTAATAGTATTCATTTGTAACCTTGTGTATAGCTCTAGCAAGATATCATGTATCAATTTTTATCAATTATTTCAGAAATTAAACTTCAAAAAATCTTATTTTGCAATTTTTTCAATAGTCTATTATATGGTATATGATACATTACATCGTATTACATATATTACATTATATTGTATAAAATTTTTCCAGATTTCAAAGTACTTTCTTTTCTTGACCTCACACTTCAAGAGATGCAATGCAGTTTGGAGACGTTTTGTTCTTTGATGGGGGATGGTGTTTATGGTTAGATAGCATCAGATATAAATTGGTGGTTAATGTGTTTAGTATCATTGGTTTAATATGGGAGTATACAAAAGTTAAGCATGGGTATACAACAGTTTAATATGAAGGATACATCTATTTTATATGGGCTTTTTGGATTTATTGATCTCTATCAAAATATAGTAGTTCATGGTTTTAATTGTTCTGAGTTAATCTAAGTTAAGTTTCATTTGACAGAATTTTTTTGGGTTTGTTGAGTTTGATTAAGCTGAACCGAAAATTTGTCATCAATTAGAAAATTTTCGTTTTCTGCATAACTTACATTTCTCACAAATATTCTACTAAGATTATCACATGCTTTATGACATGAATAAAATCAACTGAATTTAACGGAACTCTCTAAAATCACATTAAAACCTCCTATTTGAACCCTTCAAAACAGTCTTACTCTACTGTCTGGGCCATGGCTTCTTCCACAACCACCACCACTATCTCATCCCATGGGACGCTAGTCAAGGTGGGTTTTAACTAATAGAAGATGTACAATATAGTTTGAAATGCTTCAAAATATTGATAATTGTTATTTAATAATGAGAAAATATTTAAACCAAGTTAATTTATATGTTCAATAGAATTAAATCTACATACTAATTTTTAGCCAAAGTAAATACTGCAAATTATTTGAACACTAAAGGTAATTTTAAAGGTACTTGATAATGTTACTTTGTTAACGAAAAGCTTTGTACTTAATAAAATTGCCTTTAGTGTTCAAATAATTTACAGTAATTAAATCTACGTTGTTATTACTATTATCAAACATTTGAATTGTTGTAATTTCTTGAATCAAACACGTGTTATTTACTCATTGGTGTCTGTTTCAACGTATTCCCAATGAAAAACTCTAAATAATGGCTAAGTGAGATTTATCCCAACCAATAAAAAACTCCACATAATGTCTAATTTCTTATTGGCTAATTGATGTTTCATAACCAAGAAAAATCTCCCCACAGGTGTGAAACTAAGTGAATCCTTATGCATAGAAACTTGCATACAACGTATACAACAACAGAAACCCACAGTTCTTATGGCTATTTTGGATGTCTGCCGAAAGAAGTAAATGTTTTTGATACTGTATCAGTATGGGGTATTACATTATATTGTATTGTAATGCATTGTATTTTGTAGTTTGTATTTTATACAAATGTATTTAATTACATGTGTTGAATAAAATTGTATTTTAAATAGATAAATTTTAAAAAAATTATAGTTTTTATTATGAAGTACGATGCAAAATCCTCGTTATTTTACCTTTTAAGTATTCTATATCGTATTTATAATTGATCAAATTATATTCTAAAGTATTATGTTTTTTTCTAATTGATTTCAATTTTACAGCATAACAATGCACCAAAAACTCAATTTATACAGTGTAGAGCTATCCAGTATCAGCCCAGCCCCCAATGAGGCTATAGACAAATCCTACCCCAACCAAGTGATTATATACGCCACGTAAGCAATAATAATGTTACCATTTCTATTAGTGGATTAATTCAAACCACAAACAAGTTGATTTAGTTAAATACTTTGTGTTTGTTTACCTTACTAAGCTATCTACTGCAACACCCTACACTCGATCTACAGAAGCGTGGGTGAAGAGTCTTACGAGATGAAACTCAAACACAAATTTAGAGGACTTTTCAACGAATACCTCATGGACGTGATTAAAAATAAAAATGTTAGCTTTTATCATTATTATTGAAACAGCCAATAATATTTGAATATTATTTTTGAAAAAGCCAATAAGGTTTGATTCTGATTAGAGAAACAGCCAATGAGGTTTGATTAATCTGTTGTGAGCCAGATTTGAATTTCCACTTTAGAGGAATTCAATTATTTCTTATATTATTATTATCACTTACGTTGTTGTTATTACGTGTTACAAAGGTCTTATAAAAATTTTGAAAACTATTCATGCATTGCTGTGTGGTCTTTATCTTTCATCAACCAAATTCTTTTCACAACCAATTTCTCCTTCATATAGAAGAAGACTTACTTGGAAAATTAATTTTTAACTCAAATATATTCATCAATAACATTCTCATCATTATCATCATCATCATCCTCATCATCATATTTTACAGCTCACGCTAGGTGATTTATACAACGAATTGAAAAAAGAATTCAGAGCATGTCCAATAGACTTGAATAGCCAAAAATACTCTCAGCACTCAGAAATGAAGATCAACATCGAAGACCCCGAAAGGAAACTGTGGGATCCAATCGCTTTCGAGAGCTTGTCCACAGGGGATGTCGATAGTGTTTGGGACTCGTTACATTGTTTGTGAGAAGGGGATGGGGGTTACTACGAGAAATTAATTTTATTGTCTGGCTTATTAGAATGTTTGTGGAGGTTTACTTTAAGGATATTACCAATTATTGTATGGTTTTTACGATTTAGTACATAGTGCGTGTTTTGTTATAATGTATATAAGAGTTTTTCCATGGAGAATAACTAATTATTGTATAGAATGCTATGATGTTTGTGGTGAAAGGAAGGAGTTACTATGTGAAAAGGGACTCTACTTATTATGTTTGGGGGTCCAATGAAAAATTTCGTTTTTGGTTTATAATTATAACATATGATAGTTAATAGATGATGAGAGATATATTTAATGGTGAGTTCACGTCGTTTACAGACTTAGGTGAAAACACGGAAGTTAAGTTCCAGAACAAAACCATAGCAAAATTATCATTCCAAAAATACTTCTCGAACGTTCTTGCTTTAGAAACGAGCGTTGAAAAAAAAGGCGCTATACTGGAAATCCGTAAAAATGATATAGACCAAGTACTTCTTCCAGTAAAGAAAACTGAAAAATTGAAGAAAAAAGTGTTTTTTCTGTATAATTTACAGCGGTTGAAGGTTAATTCTCATAACGATATATACTTTTTTTGATATCACTCATGGCTTAATTTAATGTATATTATTATAATTTAGTTTAATATATATTAGTAACTTAAATGAAAACTTACGATGAAGTCTTTTAATGAACAACTGAGAACTTTAAAAATAATAGACACAAGAACTTGATAATAGAACTTATTCAAACAACTTTCTAACGACATTGAGTAACCTATACCAAAAAGTGAGGGAAACAAACACAAAGTATTTATTAACTTGATAAATTAAGCTTTTTGTAAACTTAATGTTTTATAGTTAATAAACACTTCGTGTTTGTTTCCCTCAAAAATAAACTTAAGTTTTACATTAAATCTTTGTTTATGATACACTTATACAAATCACCCACCCGCAGAAGCCAATATCATTGATATTTGATGTAAAGATGGGAAGTGAGGGAGGCAAGAGTGAAGTGATCGATATAGGCTATCCACTCATATCTCAATATTTGAATGAACATTGACTTTGTATCAATTTTTTCTACACATCAAATTTATTGAACTTGGTGAAATTTTGTTTTCAATACACAAGTTTAAAATTGTCTTCATTGAAAAAATTAATCTTACTTTTAGTTTAATATAATAAAAACGTTATGCTAACGTTTTATGATAAGGCTGAACTTATCGATTCTCAATAAATGTATTAAAAATTTCTCTTATTTGATGTTTTTCGTTACAAAAAATTGAAAAAAAAAATACATAAGTTAGTAGAGCTTGTGTCAATTTTGCTATATTTTCCGTTGTTTGTGATAAATAGCTAATATGATTTGAATTTAGTCTCGAAGCAGGCCTTTAACGAAGATAGTTTGAATATTTATTGTTAAAGAAATCACGTGAGAAAAATAAATCCTAGAACAAAATAGAAATCACTTATATATATATAAATTATGAAAAAAATTAATTAAAAATTTATATAAATATATATATATATTTATTTTAGATCCGCAAAAAGTTTATGACATAACTAGTGGGAAACTGAATCTATAGTAACTTGGAATTTATGTAACATTAATGAAACTAAAATTAAATTGAATCGTATGAAAAGAAATTTGTAAAAGTTTAAATAATGATATCTCATAAGCTTAATAAGGAATCTTATGAATAAAAAGACAAAGTATGATAAAAATAATGTGTAAGAGACAAGCGGAGAGGAAACAAGTTGATAAATACCTCTTACAGAATTGAGTGCAATTAAAGGATATCAAGGCTAACCGATCCAACAATTAAAGAAATCAAAAAATAATTAAAAAACAAAATTAAAACCCTATCAATTAACTCCATCCCCCCCCTTTTTTTGATAAAATTATATTAAACAAATCTCTGAAAATAGACACATCCCTATCTTCATCCTAGATGCAATTTTAAACATTAAATAACAATACATGCATTTATAATCGCCTGTTCTGCAACAAACGGTCTATCGCCGCATTGACATCTCCAAATGTAGCTATCAAACCTGGCCGGGTGATATTTGTTATCCATATATCGCTGTAATATACAATACAATTATGTACATTTTTCAAATATTATAAAAAAATACATACAATGTCAATGAAGTTACTTTTTATATTTCATTATACACAGCTACATATACAAAATATTATATAAGATACATTAATTTAATTAAAAATTTATTGACTTAACTAAGAATTTATCTTCCTAGTATCGTTTCATATACGGAATGAGAAAAAGAGGATGTTTTAAATACTGATTTTTTGTTGTAATTTATTCATTATGGTGAGCAAAGGTCACTTTTGAGTATAATCATGAACTAGTTGCAGGATTCTTACATGCAAGTTAAACATAGACAATGACATTAAATGTAAATTCGAAAAATTATATGCAGATTGAAACAGAATAGTGATATTTTATGAATATTTAACTTGAATATCATAAAGTGAATTTTGTAGCATAATATATTATGGCAAGATTGTATTTATTTTTATTCAGATACATACACACGAAACTCTGAAACGAAAATCCAATAAAAAAAAAATAAAAGTTACTTTGTAGGTTAGCCTCTCTGTTGAGGAATCCCATGCCAGCAAGTTGTTCCAGCTGTGAGGAGTATCGCACCTCTGGGGGGTCTTGGTTCGGAAGACTCCTGGGCACCCCTCCACCTTCACCAGGCACCCCTCCTGCACTCAACATCCTCATCATCTCACTCATCAGATTATTCATGGCAGCAGAGTTGCGTAAATCGTTCAGTCCCGCCGTGATTGGTGGTGTTGGTGTCGTTGTTGGTGGGTTTAGAGGCGTTGTTGTTGCACTGGTGGTTGTTGAGGTGGCAGTCGTAGTATTTGTTGCCGTTGTACTGGCTGTACTCGTTGTTGTGGTGGTTGTTGATGTGTTCGAAGACGACCTCAAAAAGCCAAATGGAGCAAAAAGACCGGCAGATCTAAGGTGGTTGATGCCATTTTGAAAATGAATATTCACAACAAATTAAAACAGTTTTTGCCATAATATATCAACATAATTATTTAATTAAACATGGAAATAAATTTTTCTTTGCTCACCAATACAAAAACCCAAAAATCTATTTAAAAAACAAAAAAACAACACGAAAGCTTGGAAAACCACTAACTCAAAGAGGCCAGGTGCCTCTTGTTGCAGCTGCATCATGCCTTGTTGCACCTGCATCAGGGCCTGCATGGCTTGAGGATTGCTCAACAACTGCTGCATCTCTGGGTTCTGCATCTGTCAGACCAGCATAAACGTTTCAATATAGACTAATTAACATCATCAACCTTCAATACAATTTAACATAGGTTAATCAACATCCTCAACGATTAATACACTTCATCATAAACAAAAAATACAATCTTGCTGTAATATATTATGCTGAGCAGCTCAATGTCCAAGTACATTCATCTACAAACAAAAAACATCAGCAAACAGCCCACACAAGTAGACAACATACCCGTTGCAGGAGGGTGGGCATGTTCTGGGCCATCTGCTCCCTCATTTGAGGATTGCCCTGTAGCAGTGGGTTGTTCGCCAGCAGCTTTGATGGGATGTTGTAGAATAATGTTAAAATCAGGTTTTTTGATTTGTATTTGTTAAACATCATCATCAAATGTACATAGTTTCTTGGTCTTTAAACATGCTTTCACAAAAAATAAGCCCACCATCAACACAAAAAAAACAAGCAATACAACATAAAACGCACAGAATAAAAACCACCAAAACAAAATGGAATACAACTACTATTATCACCATAAAAAAAAACAGGCATCACAACAGGAAACAAATAGACACACAACACAGAGACAAACTAACAAACACACAACACATAGAGACAAACTAAACAAACACACAACACACAGAGTCAAACTAACAAACACACAACACATAGAGACAAACTAAACAAACACACAATACATAGAGACGAACTAAACAAACACAAAACAAATAACAGTGGCACCTGCTGGGCCATTTGCGGGTTGTTGCTGATGCTTTGCAGCATGGAGGAAAAGAGGGGAGATGACATGATTTGTTGTAGACCACCCGATTGATCACCTCCCAGTAGACTCCCTAGTGTTTCATGTGTGTGATGATGAGAATAGGTGGATGATAGCATGATTTTAAATCCGGTTTTATCCAAAATTTACTCCTTTAAAAAAAAATCTTTTTGCTCTAATAATAGTAATGAGCTTTGGTTAGCAACCGAAATGTTCGGCTGTTTGCGAAATTTGATTTTCAAAGTTATTTTTTCTGCTTTCTGGACACGGCCTTTTTTTTATTTTTATCAAAATTATTTCAAAATTTTATTATAAAAACTTTAGCTTAACTTTTTTCAAGTTTTCGAAATTTTTTTTCGATCGTAAGTTTATACGTTAGCGATATTTTAAAAACTGTAGTATTTATCTAATTAACTTATATTTATTTCGAAATACTTTTTACGTAAAAAATGTCATACTCTAAAGAGTTTTTGTTAAGTTTATCCCAAAATACTAATCCTCCCTCGCGTCAAGTGAAACGTCGAGTTTTTTATTTAAACATTAGGAGTAATATATATAATAGTAATAGGTTAAATAAAAATATCAATAACTACAGTAAGAGTTTCAAAAATAATTGCAGGTCCAGCCAGAAAAAAAAAAGAAAAATCTGAAAAAGAGCGGTCGAAAAGAAGGGCATCCTTCAAGAAAAACTGCCACAAAGTTAATGAAAGTCCTTTTCGAGTCAGATCTTTAAATGTTGGTTTGATGAGGGGTAAGGCTTCTGAAGTGGGGGAAACCATGTTGAAAAGGAGAGTCGATCTGTGTTGTTTACAAGAGACTCGTTGGAAGATCAACCTTAAACTTATTGTAGACAGAGACTAAGTATTTTGGTTGTGAAAATGATGAGGGCACTTGTGGTGTAGGAATTCTACTGGCTGAGATGTGGTGGGAGAAAGTGTTTGAAGTGATTAGAGTCTCAGATAGAATCATTCTCATTCGAATGGTAATTGGATCAGTTGTGTTTATTTTTGTGAGTGTTTATGCACCTCAAGCTAACCTTAGTGAGAGTGTATATGGATCAATTCTATTATGCGCTTCAAACCACCATAGCTAGAGTTTCATCTTCAGAACAGCTAATCATAAGTGGAGACTGGAATGACCATATAGGATCACACTCTACTGCTTTTGAGGATGTGCATGGTGGACAGGCTTTGAGATAAAGAAACCATGAAGGTGAAAGACTGCTGGAATTTGCTGTTGCCAATGAGCTGGTTGTTGGTAACTCCTGGTTCAAGAAGAAATTTGAACATCTGGTTACATACCAGTCAGGAGATTGTAAAACCCAAATTGACTACATATTGTATAAGAGAAGTTTTAGAAAAATGGTATCTAATGTGAAAGTCATTGTTGGGCAGAAGTGTGCAACACAGCATAGACTGGTGGTTGGTGACTTCAAGGTTTGCACTCATGCCCACCCCAAAAGAGGGTTTGTTCCTCGTATAAAAGTCTGGAAACTAAAAGACTTTGAAAATCAAGTTGAATTTTCTAATTTTTTCAATGCATTAATCCAAGGAAATGAAACTGGTAAAACTTTGGATGAACGTTGGAAGTACTTGAAAAACAATTTGATTAATGAATGACAAGGTGCAGCAAGCTGTGTCCCACAAACGCAAATGTTTCAAAGTATGGAAAGCAGGAGGAGACAGACATGCTTACCAGGCGGCTAAACGTGCATTGAACCTTGCTGTACACATAGCCAAAACTGATGCTGAGAAGATTGCTTTCAAAAAAATCAATTCCAGATCTGTTGAGATATATCGACTGGCTAAGCAAATGCGGCGAGAGAACCAGGACGTCATTGGGGATAAACCGGTGAGAAATAATAATGGCCAAACGTCCCTGGATGTTGACTCCAAAAAAGAAACATGGAGAGAGCATTACATGCCCCTTCTCAATGTGGAGTTTTCATGGAATCCAGGTGGTTTGTTTGAAGTCTATCCCTTGGAAGGCCCCAGCGAACCTATCACTACAGCAATGGTTAAAAAGGCCATTAATAAGATGAGCCTTGGGAAAGCAGCGAATCCTTCAGGTATTGTCACTGAGATGCTCAAGGCCACAGGTTCAAGTGGTGCTAGTATGATTCGAGATCTCATTGAAGACATCATCTTTGAGAACCGTATACCGTCTGAGTGGCAAGAAAGTCATATAGTCAGTGTATATAAGGGTAAAGGTGATGCTTTAAACAGGTCTAACAATAGGGGTTTGGAGTTAATTGATAAGGTTATGAAGGTTTTGGAGCGTGTAGAGGAAGGTTTTATCAGACGGAGAGTGGTGATTAATGATATGCAATGTGGTTTTATGCAAGATCGGGGTATAATTGATGCCATATTTATCCTAGAAGTGATTTGGTGGAGTATGCGTAAATTCAAAATTGATGAATGGCTTGTGAGAATTGTAGAATTCGCGTACAAGGAAGTGAGAAGTAGGGTGAGAGTCGGTGATGAATATAGCAACTCGTTTGATGTTCGGGTAGGTGTCCATCAAGGTTCTGTTCTTAGTCCATTACTTTTTGTTATTTTGCTGGAAGCTTTATCTATGGAGTTACGTACAGGTTGCCCTTGGGAGATCTTGTATTCTGACGACTTAATGGTAAGTGCTCAGTCCATGGATGAACTATTAGTGAAGTTGAGAACATGGAGATCGGAGATGGAAAAAAAGGGGTGAATATGGGTAAGACAAAGCTAATGGTTTTTGGTTCGAACCTTGATGTGTTGAGAAAATCTGGGAAGTATCCTTGTGGTGTATGCCAAGCAGGTGTTGGTAGAAATGCTATTCAGTGTGGAGGCTGCAAGCAATGGGTACACAAAAAATGCAGCGGCATAAAAGGCCCTCTAACTTCGGATCTTAACTTCCGATGCGATCGTTGCCTTGGTACAGCACGGCCTGTTGATGGAAGATTAGTGAAGGAAGTGATGATTGGTGATGAAAAACTGGAAGTTGTCCCAGAGTTCTGCTATCTTAGAGATATGTTATCTGCAGGTGGTGGATGTGAGCTTGCTTCAATAACACGTTGTAAGTGTGCCTGGGCTAAATTTCGCCAACTTCTTGCACTCCTTGCTAATCGTCATTTATCATTATTGATCAGAAGCCGTGTATAGTCAATCTGTGTCAGAAGAGCTATGTTACATGCTGCTGAAACATGGCCTGTAAAAGTTTCCACATTGAACTGCCTTAGATGAAATGACCTTGCCATGATTCGCTGGATGTGCAACATCAAAACGAATGATAACGTTTGCTCTCACTCACTTCTTTCAAAACTTGGCATTCAGGATGGTGAGGTAGTTCTTCATACAAGCAGGATGAGGTGGTTTGGACATGTAGAGCGTAGTGTGGGTTGGATTTCTCAGATGCGAAAGTTGGATTTAGATACTTGCAAGAAGTCTGGTAGACCCAAAGACTTGGAATGAGCTCATATTGAATGATAAAAGAAAGCTAGACATGATTTGTGCGGATCCACTCGATCGCTTTAAATGGAAAGGGCGACTTTGAGATAGAACTTTCAAAAAGCCCAACTTTTGGTAAAGGAAAACGGGCTATAAAAAGGATTTGATTGATTAAGTTTGCGCATCAACTGCAAGTCTTGGAGCCACGTATATATAATAGCAGGTTTTTATTGCATCATCATCATTTATTGCCTTCCTGTTAGCATAAGGATAGATATACGTATATACATGATAGTACCCTACAAATTAAAAAATAAAACAGTGAAAACATTATGGCTTTATGAATTCATTCATAAATAAATCAAAAACCCATTATTTCAATTAATCAAAACCTCCATAGTTTCCCACACCAGTGAAACAAACATCGCTCACGAACCTAGACCACTATTGAGGGGGTTGGTGTTGTTGCCTCGAGAGGGGGTGCTTGAAGTGGTGGCACTGCTCGATGTGGCAGGAGACCAAGGGTTGGGTAAAGGTTCAGTGTTCTCGACACCTGCATTGCTTGTGCCATTGCTTGAAGTGTTGTTCGACCCTGTAGTGAGTGTTGTAGATGCGATGATAATCTATCATCATTTTTGCCTCAGCATGGGTCTTAATATATAGATTTAGTCTTTGAATTTAACATTGAAGTTTTATTGATTAATCATTTGACTTCCATTCATGACAATCATTATAAATCACTTATCAAGCTCTGAAAAAATATAATTGAAATCATTAGAAAATGTTATAAACTTAGAAAAGCCTATGATGATACAGCAGATTTATCTTACTGAGTCAGTCTATTTATTTCATTATCAAACACAACTTTCTTTATTGATGAAAATTCCATGAGTGTGCTAGTATTGTTGAAACAAATCCTTTAAGACAAAAATATATTATATTTTAAAAAAATACAAAAAAAACTACATTTAAATACAACCACATTATGACATTATTCCCCACTAAAACACCATAAGCTATACACTTGAACACATACATGATCCCAACCATAAGCCTCAAGGAACCAACCTAGAGAGGCAAAGGGATTGCCAACGAGACTTTCAGTGGCAGCATTCAGCATGGGCTCCTGAATCTCTGTGTACATCCTCTGCAGGGCTCCGAAGCCTCCTGGAATGCTCTGATGTGGTGGGTGTTGGTATTAATAAGGATAAAGTGATAATGTTGAAGTGAAGTATAAATGGAAAAGTTGCAATGAATTGTAATAATTCTTCTTCAATGATTAAAATCACTAATCACTTGAATAATAATAATAGAAAATGAGAAAAGATTGTTATTTCAAAGATATTATTGGAAAACGCTTAATATTATAATTCTAAAAAAGCTCTTTTTGGTAGATAATACTAATTATTGAGGTTTTGTTGATAATTTTAATAAATGTGATCTCCATATTGAAGTGCTAGGTGATTATATAATCAAGATTAATCACTTATTAATCATATCTTTCATCAAGATGAAGGCTTAGTGGATGAAATTTTGCAGTGGAAATCATAGAATAATCTTAATGTTATACAGTGAAAAAAATAATTTTAGCAAACTAAATTACACAACATTATTGAAAATACAATGATAACAACATAGATGAATAAAAAATAGAAAAAAACTAAAAAAAATTAATTTTGCATCTTCAATAATACTATACAAAATATTAAAACAGTATTAATATCAGCAACCTCAAGGTTGGACATGGCTCGATCCTGGTTTCTCATCATCTCCTGGAACATGGCTGGGTTCCGTGTCATCTCCACTATCTGTTTTGAGGCATCACTTAGCATATACCACTGATTAAGCCATTTTTAACCATTGAATATTCCATGACTCTTATACAATAAGTAAGGGTTACAAAAATATTTAATAAGTGGCAATGAAAAGCAGGTGAAGAAGTATTTATATGCCAACCTGTCTCAGCATCTCGGGGTTGTTGAAGATTTGAGAAAGTTCTGGATTCCTCTGTGAATTCATGGAAAAATTTATAAATGCAAGTCATTAAAATGTTTGGAAACATTCTCATAACTACTGTATCATTATGTAGTACATACTTTTTTGACATTATATAATACATAAAAAAATTTTCGAATTTAAGAAGGGTTTTTAATGGAATTAAAAATCCTAAGCACTACATAAAAAATATTATTACCTTAGAATTCAATAGACTAAATACCACTATAATAAAATTTTTAAATTATTATAACAGACCGTATAGTAAAGTTATAGTCTTTATAATATACACATCTTCAAGTAGGTGATGAATACACTAACCTCCATAAGAGCTTGGACCTCTGGGTTGTTGGTGAAAAAATGTCTAATAACTTCAGGATCTGAGAGAATGTTCTGTATGAGTGGAGAGTCCATTATTTGACGCATCATTGCTGGGTTGCTTAGCATCTGAAAGTGATGTAGTTGGTGTTAATTTGATTAGTTTAGACCCCATAAAAATGTGAATAGAATAGAATATAATGGCCATCTTGAAACTTAGTTTAATGATATAATAATGTAGTTTATAAATTATTTTCTTCAAGTTTTTGAAATAGATTTAATGAATACTAAGGCCAACCTGTCTTCTAAGATTTGTTGTATCAAACATGTTCTCTCTGCCCCCACTACCCAACATGTCCAAAATATTGAAACCGAAGGGGTCTGTGTTGTTTCCCCCAAGTGGCGCAGATGTGGTTGTTGAGGTCGTCTGCAATATTTGTTTGAATTTTATGAGTATTGAAAAATAAGTTTAAAGGTCTAATTGACAAAGTTCATTAGAAAGTATAAATAAGTTTGGTTTTGAAAATTATTTTATCATTTCAAAATGAATGAAGAAATTATTAAATTTCAACATAACATGAATCTTGAAACCAAATAAAGTACATTTTGTGTAGTTGTGGGTTGAGAGACAGTAGAGGATTGGGTATTTGAGTTCCTGACCACTAAATGAATTACCACGCCATCCTTGATACCATGCTGACTAACACAATCACCATCTTTTAGAATTTTGCCAGCAAAAATCAAACATACCAACTCTTTTCTTGTCTCAAAAAGTTCCGAAACCTTTTCCCTTAACTATCACGTAAAAATAAAAATAATTAAAATTTTAACAAATGAAATTATATTCATTATGAAAACGCAAAAAGCACGGTGTATGTCGTAACATTTTGAAAAAAAAATTATTTAATAAAATGTATACATCAACAATAGGTTCATCAGCCGCTATGTCCAAAACTTTGTGTTCTCTAGTAGTTTTTACTGTTACTTTAATTTTGCTCTCGCCATCACCAACATCGGTATCCGCCATTTTTAAATCGTATAATTATCATTTTCCGATATTACTACTCACAAAAGTTAAATTTATTTTATTGTATTTAAAACATTAAGTTTAACCAAAAATTAACATTTAATTGTTTAATTGAAGTTTTTTTATACATGAAAAAAACGTTTTTTTCTTTTTTTTGGGTTATAGAAATATTGTAGATAAGACAAAAAAGAAGTTCCAAGCAGCATAAAGCTGTTTTAAATTGGACCAATCATAGGCTTTGAAAAATGAAAGGTTATATTAAAAATACTTTTCATTGCTCAAACATTGCTTTTTATAATTTTAATAAAATATTCAAAATTTAGTTTTAAAGTTTCGACCATTTAAAAAATTAAAAAAAAATAAAAATTCTCGAAAAGTTATTTTTTAAACTTTGTGAAACATTTTCAGGAAGTTAGAAGCATAGCTTATAATTACTTTTTATTCTCACAATAATAACTTTTTTTTCCTAAAAGTAAATCCAATGAAACTCTTTCTTCAAAAATTTTATTTAAACAATAAACTTGATAAACAAATTTCAAAATTTTATTTAAACATAAAACATATTCAAAAACTTCGAAAGCAGAATACAGCAACTGATAGTTCTTTGGGAAATGGTCGGAGCCTGGAGTATTTTGAAAACTGATTAATTGATGTACCATATAATTAATGGACATTTATTGCTTTTAGTAAGTAAGTAAGAATAAAATTTTATATTTTATTTTCTATAAAAACTCCCGATGTTTATGGCTATTTCTGAATTTAAATAATAAAATGAAAACTTAATAAGATGAACATTCGATATAAAACAATGGAGCGATTTCACATCCAGCAATACATAGGGCTCTTCTTTTAGTAATCAACTTCCCATGAACTGCCACATAGCCTGGCCACAAGAATTTCTTAATGTTGATTTCTTATACATAGCTTATTGTCTCAAAATAATTTCATAAAATAAGGCAATTCTTCTAATGCTTTTTTCATTCAAACTAAAAATTTTTGACAAAGTTAACTTTCAAAGTTAAATTTGCCTCTTTGTGAAGTTATTGCAGAACAATTGACGAAAAATTGATACAAGATGTCTTGGAAAAACTATGTATACCCTATATTTATACAATTATATGATACTTTTCCTAAAGCTGATTTAATAAAGTTGAGATTTTTCCAACGTGGTTCCATAAATTTTTTTGCCCTGTTGAATTAAACATAAGTCTATTTATTTAAGAAAATTTTGTTGAAGTTTTTTTGATGCAAAATTTTTTTTTTGGTGAAAACAATTTTGTCATTTCCAAACGAAAGTTTTTTTTGAGCAGAAATCACTTGTTTGAGCAATAACTCTCCTCAAATTAATTGATTCAATAATGAATGCTACGTAACGAGAAGCTTTTTTATTTCCAATATAATGAAAATCGATTCAAAACTAATTAAGTATCTTAATACCTTTATGTTTTATACAGATGTTTTTAAACCACTTTAACAATGTCAAATCACAAATATTTTATTTCAAACGTTCAGTCTTTTGAAACAAGTCAAATAAAACGACATATAATCAGTTGCTACAGCATTTTATATAACATCGCCCAACTTAAACATTGGTCTCTGTCTGTTTATTATTACGTACATGCTTTTTAAAATTTGTATTTTTTTTGTTGTTTTGTTGGAGCGACAAAAAGTTTCTTTCTACATTGTGTTCTTTACAATCAAAAATATATTTCTTTAGTATATCCTTATTGATGTTCTGGGGGACTGGGTATGAATGCCTTACTCTTCCCGCCTGTTCAGCCTCCCTACCATCACTCAAATACTTTTCGTTGTTGCTCAACTTTAAAGTACTCTGTAGTTGCTGGTGTTGTTGGTGGATCTGCTGCTGTAAGTGTTGCTGCATTGGTGAGAGTTTCGAGTAGTTGGTTTGGATTTTTGAAGATGATGGTAGACTAGGCGTGGAAAGAAGAGGCTCGTTTTGAAGAAATAACAACAGATGCGATTCCAACGATAGAAGCTGTAATGGGTTTTTTTGGCCTAATAATAAATGGTTGAACGGCGTGTTTTCTGTTGTTTGGTCTTCCAACTGAATTGATGACAGACTGGCTTTCTTAAGAGCCAACGCATGAATATGGGATTTTTGTTTGGACACGTTTTTTGGTCGTGGCACGTGGAATGATTTGCTTCCAGATAAAGTGTTTTTCGACGATTGATTTTTTGGTTTTTTGTAGAAGAAATTGTCATCATTGTTACTTTCTTCCATCGTGTCACTCTTGGAGTTTTGTAGTAGTTTTTTCTGTTGTTGTTGGATGCTGAAGTGGAAGTATTGTTGTTGTTCGTGGTGTTGCTCAAAAAACTGTTGCAAAATCGTCTGCGAATCTTGCTCCGAACTTCAGGGATGGGCGGTTTAAAATTGGTTAATCACCATTCCATCATTCATTAGTGTTTTCAATCATTATCTATCCGCACTTTTAACCACTATCTCTCAGTGTTTGTGTGGTATATTTTTTAATATTTAATATTATTATTTTTTACCAATATTTGATTAAATGAGCTTAATTAATATTTGTTGATAAACGATAATTTTTTATGCTCATTTTTAAATATTAAATAAATATTTTTGTTCCCAAAATATCTAATATTAATAATTAGATTCAATTGATATTTCTTCAATATTTTAAAATTGATTTTTTATCAATTTTTCATAGATTTTTTAAAGAGCCAATTATTTAACTATTCTATTTTGCGAGTAGAAAATAAAACTTCTCATTTAAACCACACAAAATTAAATTCCCAAGAAAAAATTTCTTTTTCAAAATTATATATACTTTCAAATTTTTCAACATTCATTAAGATTTTGCAATTATAAACTTGTCCAATACACCTAAATTTAAAAACGATTTGAATCAAACACTTTTATTAATTGGATAATAATCCGAAGCTTTTCGTAAGTTGAACTCACATAATCAAGTATACAAAAAGACCCCCTTTAAGTTTGTCTTTAAGTTTGTATACTTGATAATGTGAGTTCAAGCTTCGAATTATTATTTTATTAATAAAAGTGTTTGATTCAAATCGTTTTTGTTAACAGGCTAGTTTAGTTAAACATCTAAATTTAATTTAATTCCGATATAGAAGTTATTTACCATAATCTCAATACCAGCTTAGTATTATTATAAAGCATTTGACACAATAATCACAAAGAAGTTCTAATCTACATCTCTTATTGGCTGGTAGACCTACCCATTATTCTAGTTATGAATTCTTTCTATGATAACTAAAACTTCTAAAACTTGAACAATGTATGAAACACTTTTTCTCACCCATTGAGAAATGATTTTTCTAAGTTTTTCTTTTTGTTTTGATCGAAAAATGACATTTTTTTTTGTTTGTTCCAAGAACTTTTTTGCCTCAGGTTAAGTTGTCTCATTTGTTGGTCGTGCAGGCGCTGAAGAATCGGTACGTTGAAGGTGTTTTCGAAAGTACTAAAAAGGTAAAAAATAAATGAAATCAAAAAATAAAAATAATGGTTTGCAAAAAGATTTTTAGGCATTAATTAAAAATATTCCAAAAAAAAAACTCAAAAAATTTATTCAAAGAATTCATTTAGTTTCAAAAAGTTAATTAAGTGCAAAAAAAATTTAATCAAAAAAAATTTGTACTAAAAGATAATAGACCTTTAACTAAGAGATTGAAAATAATTCATTTAATTTACATACTCATAATAATTTTTGTTATTATACCTTTTACTCTTGAAGCTGTTACTAGAGCTGGTATCATCTTCTTCAGAAAACTTATGACTATTATTTTGACAATTATTCGATTTATCGAAAGCTTTCGATATGAAAAGTTTATCGTTCTTTGAATTTTCTTCTAGGCATTTTTTCTCATGCATTTTATCAGAAAATTTTTGCCAAGAGTTATTTTCAGAACTTTTTTTTAGGTAATTTGTATAATTATCATTCTCATCTTTGTCTTGTTTACCACCAAGATTGACGTATTTGTTTGGAGAAACTTTTTTGTTATCGATATCGCATTCACAGTACTCCACGTTGATCATTGT
This sequence comes from Pterobdella sp. o SKG-2022, assembly GCA_964035795.1. Lineage (NCBI taxonomy): Eukaryota > Metazoa > Annelida > Clitellata > Hirudinida > Piscicolidae > Pterobdella > Pterobdella occidentalis. Next base: position 5,325,609 of record OZ038326.1, on the reverse strand, counting down.
TATTGATTTGGAATGTGCATCAGTCGCCATGCTGTTAGCTTTGTTCATATCGACTACTTTATGGTCCTCATCTGAGTTTGTGCAATGAAGGATGAGGTAGTAAATGCTTTGTAACAAGTAAGATAAAAATAATTCAATATAATATAGATAATAAATAAATGGAGAAGTAAATGAATATATAAAAAATAAATTAAAAAACTTAAATTAAAAAAAAATTGAATATTTTATGAGAAAATATATAAACTTACAATAAAAAATTACATAATGAACTAAAAATAACTCCCCAAATAACCCAATAATAACCATTATTATGCATAATAAAAAGATCATGCTTAAAAAATGATCGCCACTCCCACTTTTCCGTTTATCTTTTTTTTTATTACGTCATAAAAACTTCTTAAAGCACTCCATACTTAACAGCAACATGATGTTATCAAATTATTATGATATTATAAATGATAAGTGTGCTGTAAAGCGGGGTCTAACTAATAATTCAAAAATTAAACTAAAAAATATGGATTTTTTAATACTTTATTATTTATGGAAATTATACTTTTGAACAGAAAATTTATGCATTATGTCTCAGAAGAATGATATTCTTAAACGCACGCTGAGAAGTGGATGAAAGATAAATATTCAACCAATACAGAAAACTTAAGCAGAATACAAGTAAATAAAAATTTGGAGAAAGTAATTGAAAGTAGATAAAAAAAAACAAAAATAAACAAAATTGAATAGAAACCAATGAAAAATAAACGTCAAAACATAAGAATCTATAGAAAATACAAAAAACTAGGTAGAAAAATGTAAAATATAGACACAACTGAATAGAAAAAAGTAGAAAAAAAACGCAACTAGATAGAAAAATGTAAGCAATAGACACAACTAGGAAAAAAAATGTCGATAAGTTCAAACCTCCTAGCAACTCCAAATAAGAAACTGAATCGGACTTTGGTTTGAGATAGTTTTCTTGGGATGTCTTCAATGGTTAATAACAAATAATACAATTCAAATGATATTGCGCATGGAATGTGCTTAGAATAACCAAAAATAGAGAATTATTTTTAGAGAATCATCAGTTACGAAATTACTCAATGTCAATTAGTGTTTAATACACAGAATAAATAATTTTTTTATTCAAATATATAGAATCTTTGATTTATTTTAAATGAAGAAACACGATATAACGCCATTGGTACTCACATCTTCATCAGCCTGATCTTTTTGCCCTTTATTCTTTTGGTTATACTCATCTCCGTAGTAATTGGGCCCATAATTCGTAGTGTTATTACGAAGATAGTTTGTGTGGTGGTTTTGCTTGTCGAGGAAACTTGATTTTTTAACCTTCGAATAACTCACAACATCAGCTTGCATGTTGACACAATCAACTCCCATATCATAATCATCATCGTTGTCTTCTTCACACGATATTCTTAGCTCTTCTGTGTTGTCTTCGTTACTGTTACTGTTACTAATGTTGCGATGGGGGTTGAAGTGAGGGTTAAACGATGATGAAGATAGCGATGTTGTAGTGGTTTTTGTCGTTCCTGTGTGTAGTTTTGAATGGCATTTATCCTTTAAGCATTGACTCAAGGCAACACGAGGTAATTGTATTCATTTAAATGAAACAAATTTTTTCCGCAGTTAATATATTACACAATTTTTTTGGTCATATAGGAAGATGAATACACTTTTTTATAACATTTAATTTAGTTTTTTCGTGATTTAATAAAAATTTTCGTTCATATTTTCTTGGACACCCACTCAAGTTGACAATGGCATATGCATCATTCAATAAAGCCACAACCCGTTTCACAGATAAAAATGTGATCAAGATAGAAAGAGATTCTATTTAAGATTTCTGAATTAAATTTAAATATAGCATTTTAGTGTTTTCTACAGATTTAAGACTGCATTATACAAACTTACGGATAAAATACTCCCCAACGAAGTTAGTATCAAAAACATGGAGCCTGGCTTATAAGTATAATACTACTTCGAATTTGTCAAAGTTAAAGTCAATATCATGAAAAAATTTAACACGTTTATTAAGCATAAACAGTTAGAATTTTCGACATGTATTTGTTTTATATAGGAGAATATTCAGAATATTTCATTTTTTATTGAGTTTTATTAAGTTGAGTTATAAAAATGATTTTGATTCATTAGAAAATATTTTAAAAAATTTGGTAAAAAAAATGAAAAAATAATTTTTCATTAGTTCATTAATCCAACATTCGCAAGGGTCCCAATCTTCTGTATTGTATTGATATATACTTCAAATGTCAGACTCTTATGAAAAGCTTGGTGTTATAAGAAAACAGAGAAAAAAACTTTTAAGCTGAAATCGCACAGTTGGGATTAACATAGAATTAGGCCAATAAATAAAATCAAACTTTTGTAAATCTATGAACAGATTTAAAATTTCGAAAAACTTTTCCCTAATTTATGAGTTTTCAACACATTCTAGAAAAAAATGAATAACTATGCAACGTTTAATTATAAGGCAAAATATTAAAAAAATTTGAGTTTTTTTTGTCATAATATAAAAATCAAAATCTTATAAATCAACCAGATCATTTTGAAGAATTATTTATTGAAAATACATTAATAAATCTCTAGAAAGTTAGGATGAAGATTTTTAAAGCTCACACCAGTTATCACTCAAAATAATGCTTAAGATTGAAAGATTTGAATCATTGAATTTTACTTTGAAATAACTTTTAAGATTCAAAGGCACAAACCATTAGGAGTCACAGAAATATGCCTGTGCTTGTTGGCGTGAGACGAAGGGCAACTGGGGTGGTCAAACTGGCAGGGTGTCGAGGTGGTTTTTTGTGTGGTGAATATATGAATTAGTTTTGTATCTAGATACATTTTTTTGAAGTATTAATTAAAAATTTTTTTTTAAGATAATTAAATAAATGTGTTTTGTAACTAGATAGACTGATTGTATGGTCAGGATAGAAATAATATTTTTCAATTTTAAATGGATGATTCAGTTTTATGACTAGATGGGTTGATCATATAATGTTGAGTTGGTAATTGAAAAATACTCTTTAGTAATTTGAATGGATAAGTTGGTTCTATAACTGGATGTATGCGTTATTATTTGTTGTTGATGCTGTTGAATGAGGTTTTATAGTGAGTGAGAGCTCAGTTTGTCGGTTGAGTTTTTTGGAAAAAATTGCTTGAGCAGTGTTTAGGTTACTTTTTACAACAAATATTTGATATGAAAGTGAAGTTTTTCAGTAATTTGGTATAAAAACTAATTTATTTATAAAGAAAAAAAAACAAGCGAGAATAGCTCAAATATTTAATCAAAAAAACCTAAAATAACAAAGCTAAAATCTGAAATATGGAAGTATAAACTAAAAATAAAAAAAGTTCAACGTTTTGAATATAATATGCAGAGCAAATATATTTGTATGCTCAGAAAACATGCTTGTGATGGTCACATAATAATAATCCTACTTTCTTATTCTAAGCATCTTTTCGCAGCTCAATTTGCAGATTAGTTTCATGATCCGGATTATTTGAGTGATAACTTTTTTACTAGCTCTATTTTAGATTATTATTTGAGCTCTTTGGGTTTAAAAATTGCTAAGTAGAATGGTAGGTATTTAATGGTGATGTTTTGTTTGGTAGATGGTTTGAACCACCCTGTAAAAGTGAAATGATTGGAAATTTCCCAAGTTCTATGAAACCATGATTACCAGCCAAAAATAAGAATAAAAAAATCATTTTTGAGTGCATGAAAAAATCGATAAAATACTTCAATTAAAACAAAAAAAATTGAATAATATTAAAAAAACATAAATAAAAAAATCAAAACATTAATAAAAAATAAAAAATACATCACCACCCACATCAAACTGGTCCATCCCTTTCTTCCCCTTGTCAGATATGTACAACTCCAGGTATTCTTCAGCCGTCATCAACTTGCCCCTCTTCAACACTTCATCAGGCCCCTCTTCCCCATAAAAGCTATCCAATAGCTTGTCTGTGCCCACGAATTGACATGGCAGTCTCATCAGTTTGTCTCCCTGTGTGTTTGTGTGTGTATGTTTATTTTTGTGTGTGTTTGCATTTTTATGAATAGACTTGAAGCATATGAGCTTTTGATGTTTTATAATTAAAGCTGTAATTTTTTTTATTCCAAAACTTTTCATCAACCAACTTAAGAGAACACAAACTAACATAAATAAACTTTCAAGCATAGATCAAAAAAGACCAAACAGATAACAGATAACTTTTGAAATTTTTTCTATCAACAAAAGAAATTGTTTAAAAAAATTGCTCCAAATGCAGTAGTTTTTTTTCAAAATCTAGTTTCTGCCCAGTTAAATTTAATTTGGAGATCTGGTGACCAACTTATCTCACAGTTTCTTACAACGAGAACCCTCATATAACGCAACGAAGCGTGTGAGGAGTTGATTGGCTGCAGCATCATTTATCCGTTCCAAATATGCTGCACAGTTGTGTTTCTACAGTAATTCCATCTTATCGATGGTTATATATTTGTTTTATAAAACAACAAAATATGAT
>OZ038326.1:5235981-5315861 GCA_964035795.1 Pterobdella sp. o SKG-2022 | reverse complement strand
ATCATTTTTTTCTTAATTAATGGCTGTCGCATCTATTATTCACTAGAAAGAAGGGGCATGGGAATTTTGATCAAATTATGTTGTAATCAGGCACTTGGAACATCATTCCAGCAATGGTTTTTGTGTTTTGAGTTTCTCCATCAAACATTCCATCATTTTAAACTGTGACTTTTTTTAAGAAACTAATAAAAAAAATTTAAAATTTTTCAAATATTAATTATCATGTTTAAAACAACTAAGAAAATCTTATTGTGAAATATCTTATGTGACAGACACATAGTTGAAGCTTTTGAACTCTAAATAACCCATATGAAGCGTTAAAACATAATTCCTGACAGTGGCTTTGCTTTTTAGCATAATTATTAGTCCTTCTTTTGTATCCAATGAAACTATAATGCTGTAGGTGACTTTGTAAGGAAAGCAGGCAAAAAAATTCTGTTTCACCCACGCACCAATAAGAGCTGCTGCTTTTATCGAGATTAAACAGTAATGTATATTAATCAGATTCAACTTCTTCATAGAACTGACAATTCAGATAAAAATCTGTAATGAAAATTATCGAATTTAAGATCTCTCTTTCCCATGCTCGGACAGCTTGTTTTGCTGTTGTCAACTGGGATCAGCAATCAAGACAATGACAATGATACCAAAATATCAGTTTTTAGATACCTGCTATCAGACTCTTCTGTTATAACAGCCTTAACTGTTTGCGTTGAATGGAGGAAGTTTAACATCAGTTAACCAAAAAAAACTGTTTATTTTTGGCATTATGGCTTTAGTTTTATTTTGAAAAACTTAAAAACTATTAAAAACGTTCTATCTTTAAATAAATCGATGATTCTCTTGAGGAATCGTTTTAAGTGATGACATTATTTATCTTTGATTTCTGTTCCATTGATAAAATCTTGGTGGGTTCTTTTATTTAATCCAGAGTGACTTGAAGGACCTATCATAAAAAACGCACTCAATGACTGCAACTTCCACTACTCTAAAGCACTTGCTTGAAATTTCTATGTTGAGTTGAAAAAGTTACTACTTAAAGATAGCTTTGAATAGCGAAGTTCAGTGGAGTAGGATAAATAAGATTCTTTAGTATAAAAACAAATAATATTAAAAAAAAACTCTCAGACTCATTGTATGTAGTTTTTTGGTTTCTTTTTGATTTCATACGTCCATTTAATTATACATGGATTATAACAGTCAACTTATCAAAAAGTTTTTGGAAATCAATGCGTCAAAAATATTCTGACGTCAAAAATCAAAGAAATATTTAAAAATTTTTTCAAATATTGACAAAAAAACCAACAACTACTACTACTAATAATAATAATCATAATAATAATTTTTATTCTTGTTATTCTTTTCATTATTGAACTATTCAACAGTTAGTTGCACCCACCGAAGCTCCACACATCACTTTTGTGGTTGAAGATCTTGTGTTGGATGCATTCCAGTGCTAACCACTTTATGGGCATCTGAAGTTGTTGTTATTTTGTTATTATTGGAATTCTATTATTGTTTTTGTTATTTTATTGGTTTTTTGTTTTTGTTTTTTGTTGTTTGTTATTGTTTTTATTTTATTTATTTTTTCGTTTTATAATTTTTTTTTGTTATTTTTATGTTGTTTTATTAGTTTTTGTTGTTGTTTATTATTGTTTTTGTTTTCATAGTAATATTTTCTCCATATTTTTTATTTAACATTTGCTTTTTTATTCTACTCTCACAAGAGTAATTTTTATTTTGATTTTGATTTTCCATGTAAGTGTTAGATTTTGAATCTATTATTATTTTTAAAAATTTTTTTAGAAATATAATTTTTGACTAATTGAGTTAAACTTGATAAAAACATCAAAAAGTATATGTGAAAAGAAGTTTTTTATGAATACTTGAAACCCCATAAGATTTTTCAACCATTCTAATTTTTATCTTTCGTACTTTAGAAGCATAGAAACTCAAATTTTTATTGTTTTAAAATGTTTCATTTTGAAGTTTAAATTTTTCATATGAAATTTAAATTTTTTTGAAAAAAATTTTCAACACAGCTATCAATTATTTAATTGTTTTTTTTGAAAAAATGATTCCTTAAAACAGTTTTTATATTTTTTTTCTTGGGGTTCACCATATCACTAGACTACGCCAAATTATTCCACCAAACCACATCCCTTCATTGTATTCACTAATCTATAAAGTGTTAATAACTAAGCTTAACATTCAAGTTCTCCCACAAAATCACTATCTTACTATCACCTCTCACACCATCATCTCACTATCCCTCTCTCTATCACCAATTACTAACACCACCACACAACCACACCACCACACAAAAACACCACCACACAACAACACCACCACACCATCACACCACCACACAACAACACCACCACACAACAACACCACCACACCATCACACCACCACACAACAACGCCACCACACAACAACACCACCACACTACCACACCACCACACTACCACACTACCATACCACCACACTACCACACCACCACACTACCACACCACCACACAACAACACCACCACACAACAACACCACCACACTATCACACCACCACACAACAACACCACCACACAACAGCACCACCACACCACCACACTACCACACCACCACACTACCACACCACCATACCACCACACAACCACACCACCACACAAAAACACCACCACACAACAACACCACCACACCATCACACCACCACACAACAACACCACCACACAACAACACCACCACACAACAACACCACCACACAACAACACCACCACACAACAACACCACCACACAACAACACCACCACACCATCACACCACCACACAACAACGCCACCACACAACAACACCACCACACTACCACACCACCATACCACCACACTACCACACCACCACACAACAACACCACCGCACAACAACACCACCACACTATCACACCACCACACAACAACACCACCACACAACAGCACCACCACACCACCACACCACCATACCACCACACTACCACACCACCACACTACCACACCACCACACTACCACACCACCACACAACAACACCACCACACAACAACACCACCACACTATCACACTACCACACCACCACACTACCACACCACCATACCACCACACAACCACACCACCACAAAAAAACACCACCACACAACAACACCACCACACCATCACACCACCACACAAAAACACCACCACACAACAACACCACCACACAACAACACCACCACACAACAACACCACCACACCATCACACCACCACACAACAACGCCACCACACAACAACACCACCACACTACCACACCACCATACCACCACACTACCACACCACCACACAACAACACCACCACACAACAACACCACCACACTATCACACCACCACACAACAACACCACCACACAACAGCACCACCACACCACCACACTACCACACCACCACACTACCACACCACCACACAACAACACCACCACACCACCACACAACAACACCACCACACTACCACACCACCACACTACCACACCACCACACTACCACACCACCACACCACCACACTACCACACCACCACACCACTACACCACCACACTACCACACCACCACACCACCACACTACCACACCACCACACTACCACACCACCACACTACCACACCACCACACCACTACACCACCACACTACCACACCACCACACTACCACACCACCACACAACAACACCACCACACAACAACACCACCACACTATCACACTACCACACCACCACACTACCACACCACCATACCACCACACCATCACACCACCACAGAACAACGCCACCACACAACAACACCACCACACTACCACACCACCATACCACCACACTACCACACCACCACACAACAACACCACCACACAACAACACCACCACACTATCACACCACCACACAACAACACCACCACACAACAGCACCACCACACCACCACACTACCACACCACCACACTACCACACCACCACACAACAACACCACCACACCACCACACAACAACACCACCACACTACCACACCACCACACTATCACACCACCACACAACAACACCACCACACAACAGCACCACCACACCACCACACTACCACACCACCACACTACCACACCACCACACAACAACACCACCACACCACCACACAACAACACCACCACACTACCACACCACCACACTACCACACCACCACACTACCACACCACCACACCACTACACCACCACACTACCACACCACCACACTACCACACCACCACACTACCACACCACCACACTACCACACCACTACACTACCACACCACCTCACTACCACACAACAACACCATCACACTACCACACCACCACACCACCACACTACCACACCACCACACTATCACACCACCACACTACCACACCACCACACTACCACACCACCTCACTATCAACACACACACTAAAACTTTTTTTTTTCATTTTACGATAAAAAATCATTTAATTACCTTTTCTTATTATTAAAACCACCATCTCGTTTTGCATTTATTCACTAGAAAGCAGATGCACACAAACTACCTTACCACCCGCACCAACCATCCAACCATCCACCCACCTCTTCTAACTGCACTACCTTCCACACTACTCTAGCAAATTACATTTTTTCATAATATTAATAAATAATTTTCATGAATAAACTAAAAAAAAACCATAAATTAAAGCTGAGAACATGTTTTATTCTTAAAGGGTTTCTTTTTTAGTTCAAGTTCTTTTTGATGTTTTTGAAGTTGTGCAGAGTTTTTTATTTTATGAATTTTGTACGTAAAACATGTTTTTAAATAAATATACCAAAAATCAAACAAAAGAAAAAAAATTGAATAAAAGAAGTTACAAAACGAAAGAAACTTATCAATCTAAGGGATCTAATGAATAAGGATTGAATGAATTTCTAAAATTAAAAAGGAGTAAATGAAAAGTAATGTAACTTTATTCTAATTATGAAAAAACATTAATACACCAAAAAATAGTAGTAAATATAATAGCAAATATCTTCGTGAAACCCGTCAAATAGCAAATTAATTTAATAAAATGAAAAATAATTCAATTAATAAAAAAACAGAACGCACCCTTCCTTCCAGAACTTGGAACGTTTCTTGGTTGATGTCAAGCAGTTTGGACAGGCCGAAGTCTGTGATCTTCACGTGGTTAGGGCTGTGTACTTTTAGATTGTATCAATATTGTGAGTTTGTTACAGAAATTGTAATTTTTCATCAAAGTGAAGTTTTGACATAAAATTTTAAATAATGAGCTCAAAGTTGTATTTTAAATTGAAATTTGGATATATATAGTTTCGATTTATTGTATATTTTTTTGTTAATTTTAAGTAAAAAGACTATTGAGTTTATTCTGGCCAGATAGATATGGCAGTTTTGGAACTAATTAATCTTGAAAACTTCAAATGAATTTAAAAAATCAATGATCCGATCTGAACCAGCTCCAAAAACCCCTATATAAAAACATTAATTCTATACTATAATATTACATCTACTTAATATTCCCGTCTCAGTTCCTTGTCACTACATGAACAAACACTATCATCAACATCTTTCAATCCCTCTCACCTAAGACATTCCTAGCAGCAAGATCCCTGTGCACAATGCCCCTGTCCTCCAAGTACCGCATTCCCTGATGGTCGTTTGGGTGATGGTTATGTCTACTGTTGTGTCTATTTGGTAGCTGTGTTTAACTCCGTGTTCATTTCGTAGCTATTTCTAGTTTTTTTTTGTGATAGTTATGTCTGGTTTGTGTCTAATGTCGGCTGGTAAAGCATTAGACTCATTATCTAAAGTTAACTGCTTTGATCACGCATGGGCCAACAATCAGCACGTGTTCCACAGTCTATTTTCGCCACATTAAATATATAGCAAGTGTTTTGATCTATAAGAAAAGACGCTTTATAAATGCTGCATTGCATATGTGGTAGCTAAGTCTAAATTCATGCCTATGTAGTTGTGTAATCCACGTTATCGTCTATCCATTTCTATTGTTCCTATGTTTTATTAAATTTTATGGGTCTAACTCAACTCCATTTTTGTATTACCCATGTATCTAAATTCATATCTTTATTATCTTTTTTTAACTATATTTTTTACTTTATTTCCAACTTCATTTATTATTTATTTATAACCCGATATCTTTGTTATTCTTATCTATTTCTTTTTATCTCTGTCTAGTTCTATATTCCTGTTATCTACATATAACTTCAATCTTTGTCTACTTTTATATTCATGTCATTTATAATTACTTCCATCTATATTCTCTTAATTTTTATCGGTATGTCATCTCTGACTTATTTTTCTTCATTGAAACGTACAATCGTGCTATTTAAATCGTTCTTTGTATAATTTCCATCGATAGCTGCACTTATATATGCTTTTAATATCCATTAAAGAGATTTATGGTCAGTTTTCTATGCACTTTGTTGAAGTTTTCATGCATTTTGATGGTTTAGTGCTTCAATTAGTCTATCATTTAAACATATATTCAGTTAATTCTATATTTAAGAAACTATTAATTCATTATTTAGTTAATGATCAATCAATCATTTAACCAGTTATTAATTCATGTTTTTTTTAACAAGAAAACTTTCTTTTATTCAACAATAAGTGTGAAAAAAACTATCAATAAAAGTAATATTTTAATATTTTAGTGTGGCCTAGAAGCTCTCGAAGTAAATGCTACTTCAATCTAATTCGTAATTGTATTGTATTGTTTTTTATTGAGTTTGTTGAATGTTATTCAAAAAAATCTTTTATAGGTTTTTATTTTATTTTTTATGAAGCTTTCGTTTTGTATTGATAATATATATACACGGGCTTGAACGGTTTTCATTTTACTCCTTCTATTAATTATAATCGTTTTATGTATTCGCTCTATAGTTTTGACTTTGTGGCAAAAAGCCTGGTATTTATTTGAAAGAAAAAAATTATCATAATATGTTGAATGTTATTTATGCTGAAATAAACAAATTTTTTATTTTTAATTATATGAAAGTGAAAAAAATGCTCCAATATTTTGTGTCTATGCAGGAAAGTTTCTGATGTCAGAAATACCATTTTCAAGTTTAGAAATCTATTGGTAAAAACTTATTTTACAAAATTAATTTTCTTTCTCGGAGATTTTTAACTTGAAAGGTTATTTTTAGGACGAAAGTTTTCTGTTTTTAAGAGATGCAGAGGTTTAAGCTGGGCAATTAATTATTTTGAAATTTTTGCCAAAAATAGAACAAAGCTTCTTCAATTTGTAGTTTTTCATAAAATGATTTTAAAAATTCAGTTTTATCAAAATCACTTTGTGAAAAACTTCTGGCTCGAAAATATCATATTTTTGCCTCATAACTATTTAAATCTCAAAAAAAAGTTTCAAAAGATAGAAAAAAATTTTTATTGTATAAAAATGATTCAAATGTATTCTATTTCAAAGCTGAACCCTAAACAAAGCAACACGTTAATACACAGTGTCAAAAGCGACAGTACAGTGCGGATAGAGTCCCTTTACAATTTAAACCTGTCCCAAACGGTAATTCTTGAAAATTTTCACTGAGTTTTTAATGGCTATGTTGTGTTGTGCTGCGGATAACATATGGGCTTGAAAACATGTAATGAACGTTTTCACTATTCATTTTGGCTCACAATTTTTAATTTAGTTTTCATAGTTTTTCACACGATCATTCATCATTTTAAAAATTTTGTTCACTGTTTTTCAATTTTTTTTATTTTTTTAAAAAACAAGGAAAATTTTTTAAAAATAATCTTGGCACTTTTCTCTTAATTATACTTACTATTCTATTCTTAATATTTTCTCTATTGTGACTTGAAAGTGCATTCAAAAAATTGAGATGCATATGATTAGAAACTTAATTATTTTTGGGCATTCATGACTGATAGTGAATGGCTTGGAGAAATTCAGAAACCTCTAAATCAAAGTTTTTCAAAGAATTTTTCTTATTAAAATCTGATCTTTTCTGATTGCTAATCACTCTCTCAAAAGTGATTGAAATAGTTTTTTATTAAAAGTTCTCTTCGAAGCAAAATAAGAAGGCTTTTTGTTAATTATATTATTATTTATTCTTGCAATTATGATTAATAATATCATTTTTATTCTTCAAAAACTGAAAAATTTATTTTTTAGTTATTCTTTATGATATCATGAAAACGAAAAAGTGTTGATATATAAGATTTTGGTTAAACTAAACTTCATTTTGTTGAAACATGACTAATCACCCTAAAACCTTTTTTTCCTTTTTTATCATAATTCAGTTTAAAGAAAGTTTTTAATTCATTCAGCTTAATATAAGATTACAAAAATGCTTAAAAGCATAATTTTTCAGCAAAACGTCGACTTTGGGCGATAATTTTTCACTGGTATTTCGCGTGATTAAAAAGATAGATTGAGAATAAAATAACCATTTTCTTCATTTTGCAATTCGTCATGGCTAGCTTTTTTATGCTAATTAAACTTAAAGTTTCAAGAATTTGAGCTCTGGCTTGCTGATTAAGCCTGTTTTATTATAGCTTTATACATATATGTTTATATATATATAAATATATATATTTATATATATGTAGAAATATATAAATATTTAATTATTTTTTGCAAAGCAATAGCAATACTTGAAGACGAGTTGTTGCTACCATATTTATATATAAAATGTGATATTCAGAAAGGGGTTTTGAGACCGAAAGATTGTTAGGTCCAAATTAGCTACCGTTTCAAGTTTTCGTAATATGTTTCATGTGATTCAGTTTTTTTCTTCAATTTTGATGTTTTTTTTCGTTAACTCAATTTTGTTTAATTTAAGTTGAACCAAAATAATGCTTATACTAAAACGTCTTCAATTAGTACAAAACTCATTTTAAATGTTCTTGTCTCATTTTCTCATGATGAGTTTAGCATAAAGCTGCTTTTTCTCTGTGATTTAAAACAAACTGTTTTATTTACTAAAAACAATTTTATAAAAATTTTGAAAAAATTTTTGAAAATATTTTTTTGTATTAATTAACTTATATGCGATAGACAGACTGAAACTTCAACGTTGTACCTTCGAGATCTGCAGACTCCAATTCATCAGAGCTTTTGAACCTATGTTGCACCTGTGAAATATTCCCTGGGTTAGCTTCGTTCAAAGTTCGTCTCATTATGAAAGAATATCAGATAGATTTCTGTAATTATTTCATTATGGTAATGACGCAGTCAACGCAAGAATCTTGCTAATGTTCCGTGATGAAAATTTTATGTTATAAATCTTTCGGAAACTATTTATAAAGTGGTTTAATTTTGAATTTTGAATATTTTTTGTGGATATTTCAAATTTTGAAAAAACTTTCACGTTTATGTAACAAAAAGTCGTCCTGGAATATTCGATAAAAACTAGAAAACGTACCGAAATGTCTAAAATGTTTTGAGCATGCAAATAACAACGTCTTTTTAGAATTTTTCAAAAAGAAACGGCATGAAACAAGCATATTTAACTAAAAAACACAAAAACAATTAAACAGATATAATACCTACATACAGTTGGTAATATTTCGTTTGCGTGCCATTCTAAAAAAGTGATAAAAGCTTAAAACATCCAACTTAAAAGCACTATTGTACAAATATTCTGAATAAAAAAACACTTAAAGCTAAATCTAACAACCACTAAAATCTTTTTCGACCTGTTTTGTCTCACGTAGTCCAGCAAGCAGCCTAGAGGCATAAGAGGGGATATGAGCATGAGTTGGGAAGCCATGCAGACAGCCAAAATCCTTATACAGCAAGGATGCACTACTGAAGCCATTACTCTGGAGGGAAGGAGAAAAAAGTAGAAGGGGGTTGGGAAGAAGAGGTAAGATTGAGTAAATTATCAATGAAGCATGAGTTCAAAGATAGGATGGTTTAGTTGTTTGTGAAAATTAATGTTTTATTGTGAGTCATAAAAACACAATATAATTTTAAATTTCTTGACCTGAAGCTTTTTCCATATATTTTTTATATTATCTTCAGATAACTAATGTTTCCTTTTTTATTTAAGATTAGTAGCCATAAAGGGTTTTGGTGCACCTTATTGGTGAAATATTAATCAAGAAAGGGACAGTAACTTGTGGAAATTAATTTTTCTTTGTTTAATGAAGAACTTCAGCCAATTTGATGGATAAATCCTATGCGAATAACATGTATTGAAAATTATCACAAGGATGACAAGTAATTATGAAAGATGAATAAATAAAGCATTTATTCCGTAGGAACAACAAAACTTTGTGTGAATTAAACTGTTGTTTCTAGCATAATGTGAAGGTTTTAATGAAGACAATTCTAGTTATAAATTAATAAAATTAATTAGTAAATTGCTGTTAGAACTGACGAGTATACGAAATTTATAAAAAATAATTCTCAACTTTATAGAATTTTCCAAGTGATATATATTTATTTCTAGCTACAGTAATTTTTTTTAGAGATATTTCAAGTATCTTTTTATATAGATTTTCTTGATCTTTTAAAACCAATGATATAATTTGGCTTGACGAAATTTTTGAGTTTTGGAAAAAAATTAATGTATTTGAAAATTTCTTCACTTTGAAGATTTGAAAAACCAAGAAAACCTATAGTTATAGTAGTTTCAATTAATGATTATAGTTTTACTTATGAAAAATTTTAGCTTAATATTTTTTAATAAACATATTGTTTTAAAAGTTCCTCTATAATTTGAAAAACCTATACGAGATTTTACAGCTTTATATCTTTTGAAACATTTTTTTGAGATCTTTTACCTTGCTTCTTGCAGAAATTCTTGGCTCTGAGAAGCAGGAGTACCTTCTTGTAGAATCTTGATGGCTACTGGAATGCGCACATTTTCACCGTCAGGAATCCAGGCTCCCTGCCGATTTAATGACGTTTCCAAATTGGAATAATTTAAAAGGTTCAAAACATCGTTTAAAGTACAATTGATAAAAAATGAGTTTTTTATTAAATTTGATCTCAAAATTGTATTGCAAGACAGATATTGTTTTATTTTAAAAAATACGAAATATTTAGTTAAAAAATTAAATAAAATGTCTTTCAAAGGAAAATACACACTTTACCTCATTTAAATTGATTAATTCGAATAAAAAGATCAATCTTCTATAAAACTCAAATGAACCACAAACGGCAACCTTATAAACAGTGCCAAAAGCTCCCGACCCTATGATGTTGCCTCGAATCAGCTCACTTTCCTTTATCAGCCTCACTGTGCACATGTCAGGCTTAGCGTCCGATGGGGCCAGAGGCTGCGTGTGGGTTGCGGGGTTATGATGGTGGTGATGTAGGAGTGGAAATATTATTCTGTTGTGTGAAGAACTTGATTGGTTTGTTTGATAGAATAATAAGAGACATGGGTCTTACGCACGAGATTTTCAAAAAAAAGTGAGAATTGTATAGATTTTTTTGAAAATTAATTATAATTTTGAACTGGGAATTTTCAAGTAGATAGAAATTGCATCTAAATTAAAAAAAATTTTTTTTTTATTTTGTAAGTACGCTCTCTGTATACTTGCTAAAACTACAAACAAGTTTTTTAAAATTGTAAAATTTCAAAAAAGGTGAACTCACTTCACACTCGTCAATTCCTCTAATCCTAGCTGAAATTCTTAATTTTTGTTCTTCCGCCATTGCTGACTGTCGTTTCAAGTAAAAAATAATAATGAATACAACAGAGATGATTATTAAAAGAGCCATTGTTATTCCGATTTTTATCTCAATCCTGGTATTCCTGCGTGGAGTGATTTATAGATTTTGATATAAACTTTTTTCATAGCTCACTGGTACCTTCTGAGATACAGGTCAGCAAACTCCACACTGACACATAAATTCTCATGAATGCCACTCTCAGAGCCATTTCTTTGTGTGTTTCATAAGGTTGGTTATCAATTTTAAATAATTACTTGTTCTATTTTTTTTAAATTTTACTTTTAAACACTTTTAAAAGATTTTTTTAAAAATAGAAGTACAGATTTAAATTTGGAATGTTTGGAGCTTAGTGATAAATTCTTACATCTCATTTCAGAATTTAAAACCTTTCAAGAAAAAACTTACCACAATCTTTGAAAACTAAATCATTGGAATAATTCTAAAAAAAAGAACCAGCATACAACATGGGGTAATATCATGAAGAGCATCAATTGTTTGTTCGCTTCAAAAAATATTGTACACTTTTATTGTCGATAAAAATCCTTATTAACCAATAAGGAGAAAAAAATGAAAATCAACCAGTAAATAAAAGTTCAATAATTACTTTAGTTAAAAATTTTTTTTGATATTTTTGAGTTACTAAAAAATTCTCAAAGATCTCATAATTTTCACAAAAACTCGTCCACCTAATTAGCTCTTTCAAAGATACTCGACCTGAATAAATAACAAGATGATAATTGAGATGGGACATACTCGGATGATGAAAAACTAATTTAGATGACGACTTAGTTGAACCAACTATATAAATAACCAATCTACTTTTAATATCTCATACGTAGATATCAGCTTCCTACATAACTCAACACCTCCTACAACTAACAATTGATTGGCATGGTCCCCAGTGACATTAGAGTAGCTCTCAGGCAGCCATTCAGGGCACGTTGAAACGCACAGAAATGAACTATTTGTGTGGCGGTTGTTGAAGTCGAGAAAGGCTTTGAATGCTCTGCATGAAATGCAGTCGTCAATGCTTGGGCCAGTGCATCTGTGTGTTGAGAAGATTGAAGTTGTTGAGAAGGGGTCTAAAAACGTTAAAGTGGAGTCCCATAGTGGATGAAAGAGGTTTAAGTCTATTAACATTAAATGTAGATATTAGGCAGTTTTTTTTAGAAAAAATTTCAAATTTTAATTTAAAAATGCTAGGATTTGAAATATAGGAATTTTCAGAATCAAAGTCTGAAATTTTATGCTTAATGGTTCGTGTTTTATAAGCTCAAATTTAGATCAGTATCTTTGTACATCAATGGTTTTTTAAAATTTAAAAAAATTTCTTCAACGTTTCAGTAATAATTTCAAGAAATAAATAGAAAAAAAAATAAGCCGTTTTTTCGATCAAAATTAAGCATAAAATTTCAATAAATCGCTAGTGAAAATTTTTTTCAAAAAAATACACAAAAAAATTAATTCTTTTTACTTATGCTCAACAAACGTTAAAAAAAATTCAAATTTTTTAGTCATCAAGCTTCAAAAACAAACATAAATTTGGAATTCAGCATATGTTCTAAAATGAATACATTGAAGTTTCAACTATTAAGCTTTATTTTATTAAGTTATTTCATGTAGGTTTTGAGTCTTATTAATGCTTCAAAGTTCAAACTGCGAACTTAATTCCAGACTGTTATCTTAACACCAAGCGCCTCTGATGCAAACCCTGTTCGTGTCTCATGCTATATAAAACTTAAAACAAGAATAATAGCATAGAATTAATAAAAATATAAAAATAATTTCCATCATTATAATAATTTATATAAATAATACTAATACTAAGAATATCAATATTTTACTATGTTGTTTTTATAATTCATTAATGCATCATAAAACATTGTGATGGAACGTTGTTCCGTATACTTTTATTGCCTCAACACCTTGAATTATTTAAGCTTGTTTCAATGCCAGATGACTTAGCTCTTGTGGCGTGTCTTGTTTCAGGAAGCATTTGGGATTTGAGTTTAATGTTATGAAACTTTAGTTCAAGAGTTTATATGAAACTTATCCAAGACATTAGATGTATATCGCTCTTATAAAATTTTGTAACTTTTTAGGGACAACTATAATAGAGAAATGTCATCATATTCAAAATTAAAAAGCTTTTTATCAGGTTACAGAAAAAAATGCTGTCATCAAATTGTGGGAAAAATTTTAAAAAAAGACCGATCAATGACATGAAAACCCCCATAGAGAGAATGCGTGAAGTTTAAACACAGTATTTCTAAGAACGAAACAATATACCTCGCCCTCAAGACTTCTTTATTGAAACATATCTAAATACTCGCATATATTACACAAGAAGATAGTAAAATTTTATTCAATTACCTTACCTTACCAAGAAAAAGCAAGATAATAAAATTTTTTCTTTGATTATTAGAATTCTGTTTAATTTCAAACTCCAATCTTCTGTCAGGTTGTTATCAGACGAAAAGTTACCAAACTGAAGCTTATAAATCTTTTTATATAAAATAAATTTGTGCATAACTAATAATTAAATTTGGGAAAGAGAATCTCAAAGTGGCATACTTCCATGGTATTTGCATCGTTATGGAACTCTTTGAAATAAAAGCATCCATCAAACAACGCTTGTCATTGAATAATTAAAATGATATAATAGACGTGGTTTGTTTTGCTTAGTTTTAAGGAGATCTTTAGCCTCTCTTTATTATCTGTTCATGTATGCAGAGTGTAAACTGGGTTGTATTGGTTAGTGACATTTTTTGGTTTGAATTTTTGTTGTTTCATTAATTCTTTTTGATGATTTAAAATAAAAATTGAAAGCTTGGTTGTTTCATAATAGGTTGAATGTAGTGTAATTTTTTCAGTGATGTCTTAAATCTATATATTAGCTTATTTTTCAAAACAAATTTTTAAAGAAGCATGAGCTGTATGAAAAAAATTTCTTTCATATTATCATTTAAATATTATTGTATTGCCTATGTCAAACCAACCTTTAAAGTCAGTTATGGAAATATCAAAACTTCAAAAACCAAAAAATTGTGCCATATTTTTTTGCTCAAAAATGAAAAAATTAGTCGAAATTCTTTATTAAATAGCAAAGCAAAAACTCTAAATTGAACTGATTTTTGCGGAATTTTTGTTTTTTGGTAGTTTTGATTGTTTTGCATTTTTTCAAAAGACTATTTCTTTTCCATTTAAGCACCCCATGGCTTTTTAGTTGTTATTTTCGAAAAATTCATTAATTCCTTCAAAGCAGTTTCATTTTAGGTCTTTTTATAAAATTTTTTTTGACCAAATTTAAGTTTTCAATTAGTTTCAAGATTTGAGTTTTTCTCAACACAGCTGTTACAAGGCCTTTAGTGAAATGCTAGTGTTTCAATTTTTAATCATGTTCCTGTCTAAGAATTTTTTTCATATTATATTATAGGTTATATAACTAAAATTTTCTGACCACTAAAAGCATGTTATTGTTTAATCTCAAGCTATTCAAACTATTTTCTTTATCACTTCCACACGATCGTCCTCAAATTAATTCAAATACACTCAATAATCTTCAGTATATATGATGGAAACTGAACAAACATGAACTCCATAAACAATAAACGCTAAGTAGAAACTTGCTCTCATGGGGTGGGTAACTCCTTTTATGAAATAACTTCATTGAAACCACCCATCTTATAATTTGAAATATCCTCGATAAAATAATCGTACTAAGTACACTCTATGATAATAACATGTAGCAAAAACCCACCCGTTGCATTCATGGTGGCAACTGAAGCACTCTTTCCGATTTTCGTCAGAGAAGAAACTCTTGTCACAAGATTCAACACACTGTGAAGATTGCAGGTAATTGCGACACTCCTTACAACCGTACGTTGAGTTCATGGCGCAGTCCAAGCATTCGTAAGGACACGGGTAACAAATCTTGAATGGAATATTAACCATCAAATCGTGTGCAAATGAGAGGTTTGTGAGGCTGTTATTCGTGCAGAAAAGTCTTAGAATTTACTAAACCTTTTTTTAATGGAGCTAAATAAAGGCTTTAAAATCATAAAAAATCTTTTGAAAAAATTTAAAATTCTTTTTTAAAAAACTTCAGCAAAACGTCAAAAGACATATATTCATTGTAAGCCAAACTTCTTTGATTTGCTCATGGTAACTTCTGATGCCATAGAAGCCTTTCCTACACGTCAAGCCTTTGGGGGACTCTGTGGCAATATCTGTGTGTGTTTGTGAGCAGTGTTATTATCATTATTTTTCTAATATTATTTATATCTGTTTATGATGTTAAACATATATATTGGGATTGTTTAAAATTAACATTTTTTTGGTATATTTTTTTGATTTTGATAACAAGATTTTGTATAAGTTCGTAAGAATGGAAAACAAAAAAGTATATGATAGTTATATGAACAACTAACATAATTTGAAAGAAAAATTATATTTAAATAATATTTCTAAAAACCATTAGATGCTTCAAATTAAAATTTAGTCAAGTATACAATTAGGAAAACATAATAGCCCAGTGGAGCTTCACCTGAAAACATATAACTGCCTCAAAAAGTGGCAGTAAAAAATTGAAAAAATCATTGTTGCGTTTCAGAGGTGTATTTGAAATATCTTGACGTTTCTCCAAAAAACTCTATTTCATTCTTTATAGATTATACATTAGAAAATACAACCTCCGATGTTCTTGGAAAATATTTCCATGTTATGATCCGAGTTGTCGCTTCCAAGACACGTTGACCCATTGTAGGCTGAAAAACATAAATATTTTACAAAAAAAATCTAATAAAACGCCAAAATTGTTCATAAACCAACAAGAGGTACTCGAGTCTGTAGCTTCAATAACATGACAGGCATTGCAACCTTTGGCACCCAAATGCTCATAAGGGCCTGTGCAACCAGACTTCAAGTAGCATTTTTTGCTACACTCTTCACACGTTTTATCTTTCTCGTATTTGAAGTATGGGCACTTCTCCACACAGTTCATTCCGTCTTTGAAGTTTTTGCACGTGGAGCATTTGGAAGGACCCTGTGTGTTCATTGATTATTTTTTGTGTTGTTTTTTTTATTATTTTTTTTTACAATTCAATATTCTCATCATTTACGTATTTACCACTGATTTTTTTTATATCAGAAATATTTTTAATTTCATTTTTAGAAGAACTAAATGAAACTAATAACATTTATTGCGAAAGAAAAAAAAAGATATAATAGAAAACTTAATTTTGCTGATCTATGGGCTTCTTCTTGAAATTTTTTTGTGATTAATTTATATTTGAGGTTGTAATTGAAGGATCAGTGTTTGCAGATGTATTGTGAGCTTTGTTAATTTATTTTGTAATTTATATCATTTCAAAAATGTAATTACATTTATGCTACAGCTGAAAACGATAGATAAAAACTTTTAAAACTGGCATAATGATTTATTAAAATGCTATTCAAACACGAACAATGTGTTTCCTTCAATAAATGCTTTTCAGTATAATTCTTTTCTAAAAATTAAAAATTATTTTTAGGACTTTGATTGGTTTATGAAAGATCTATTGAATTAACAAAACAACGGTTCGTGTTACATCCACTAGTTTTCAAGCCCGTTAAAAACTGTGAAAAATTTAAATTTACAAAACATTTCTTAAACAAAAAAAAAACAAATAGAAAAATGTTCTATGAATCTAAACGTCAAAACAGCTGAAACGATAAGCCAGGGTATTACACTAAGCCTCGACACTGCTTATAAAATAAGTCTAAATTAAATTTCCAAAACTTAAACAGACTTTTCCATTGCATGTATCTTCGCACTGTGGGTGGCAGCTTTCACAAAAGCTTGGAGAGTATTTGAAGAAGCCACGAGTCTGGTTGCAAGACTTCATACAGCTATTGTGTTGAGATTTTTTATTCGTAATAAATTATTTCATTATATTTTATGGTTTAAAAACTATATTAAATTACTTATCAAAATCCTTGAAACAAATATCAAATTAATTAGCTAAATAGTCTTATTAAAAATAATTTGGAAGATAAATTAAATTTATTTAAAACAGCAAAATGGCTTATTTATCGAAAAAACATTATATCAGTAGAACTAACAATATCAACTTTTACAAAAATCTTTTTTGATTGATATACCATCGTTTGTTTCAAGTAAAATTATTGTTAGTCAGACTCCAAAAATTAGCACAATAAATAACTCAAATCATAAATACCATTCGCTTCCATCTACTGAAACCCGATCGAGAATTTTATTTCTATCAAATAAAAGAGTACGTTTTATAAAGTAAACTTAAAACTACAAACCCCGCAGGTGATGAGTAATAGCGGCATGAAAAGCATTGGTTTTTGTTGGGACCCATGCAGCCTTCAGCCGTGCATTCCACAGAACAATGCTTGTTTTCTGTTGGTATTCTTCATATGCATTATTATTATTATTATTCGTCTATTTTTTTATTATTTATTATTTTTTTTGCTCTTATAGAATTATTTTGATCTCATGTTTCAGTATTCTTAGTATTCTCAAGTTTCACGCTGATTCTTAAGGTTTCCAACATATCTGTTAGAACAGCAATAAAAACCACATATGTCATAGAAAAATTGGGCCATTTTTTCAACAATAATTTATATATTTTTTTCACGTTCCAATTGAGTGCTAATGTTTTTTGATGAAGCTGATTTTACCAAAAATTTATCTAATTTTGTTGTTTTTACCAACGTGCTAGAATTCTTTAAAATCCTAAAACACTGCAAAAACTTTCATTGAAAATACATCAGAATATCTTTAAAATTTTGTTTTTTTTACTTAAATTTTATTTTATATTTAGAAAAATTCACAAAAACTTTCAAAATTCTAAGATAATTCCGAATGGTTTCAACTAATTAAGTTATAAAAATAAAAATATATAAAAAAGCATTATTGTCATGCGGTAAGATAAAATATTATTTTTATTTCTATTAGTTGTCCACCGCACAGCACCCGAGCGTTACCACGAACAATGGTCAATCACAAATTAAAAGAAACATCAATTTTGAATTCACTCTGTCGTTATATTTCTGTTTTTGATGTTTCATGAAAAATATTTTCTATGTTTTTTCATCATTTACAAGTGAATTATATAACCTTTCACTATTTTTCAATACTCAAAAAATGTGGAAATTAATGTTTTTTACTTGATAAAATTTCCATACTTCACATTTAGTATTATCTTTTATTAGGTTTAATCCTCTATGAAAAATATCCCAGTTACATCACAAAGGCTTTCCATGAAAGATTAAATTTTACCGCAATTTTTTGCAACTTATATTGTTTCCCTTGTTCAAAAGATTCTATTATTATAAAAAAAATTTGCTTTAAGTTCCATAAAAATTCATTTGCGTCTCAGTTGCTCTCTGGCTATATATAAATTATTATTCTTATTCTTGGTCTTATTTTTTTTTTTAATTTTTATTCTCATTATTATTATTCCTAATATTATTGTGAACTCACTGCAATCTTTTCCGTTGTTTCTCACATCTATTTCGCTGCGGTCCAACACAATATTCCTCCATTTGAGCGAGTCTACATAACACAATCGCTTGTTGCTTGATATTTTCACTCCTCCACGTGTTATTTTGCGCAGAGAGTTTAGACCCAGTTCGGTGAGGTCCGTGTTTGTGACTCTTAAAGAAAACCGCTCGCTTTTGTGGTTGAATTTGAAATTTAATTGAAATTATGGATTTAAAATAATATTGAAATAATTTCTATGAAGTTGTTTTGAAACATTTAACAACACATTGATACATGATGTCTCTGAAGAACTGATTTTAAACTAATGCTTTTTAAATAAAAATGTTTTTTTATCAATACCAGAAAAATAATTTTAAAAAGTTGAATAAAACGTTCAACAAAGTGTTTTACCCTTTAAGACCATGAATCTCCTCAAGGCTCGATAGGAAATCCATGCTAGTGAAACCGTCTAAGAACTGAACTACCAGGAACTCTTTAATAATCTTCAACGTTTTAAACACTTGTAGATCAGAAACTTTCAAAGAGTTTTCGCTGCAAAGTTTTGAAATAAATAGAAAATTTTCCGTTTTAAAAGATTTAAAATACATATCATTTAAAAGTTTATTTGAAACGGGTTTTTTAAGAAAATAAAATTTAAAAAACTTAGAAAACTTTAAAGAAATGCCTGAAACCTTTTAATTTCTTTAAATTATTTAAAATTCCAAAATGTTAACACCGAACGTAGAAAATTATCGGAGAGAGTATACATACCCATATAACGTAGAAACTTTCACGAATTATACAAGAAAATTTTTTCTATTAGTCTACAAAAAAATTATTTTAAAAAATAATCATCTGTATGTTATCAATAAACAAAAAAAAATAAATAATTAATAAAAAAAATAATTAACTGAATATTGATTAAATCAGAAAATTTAATTCGAAATAATAAATTAATCAGGACTAGAAAAGATGTCAAGGTACCCGGTTAGTGATGCTTTCATGATTCTCAAAGCTCCAGTGATGACAGTACAATTCTCAAACGATTTGAAATTTTTTTCGTTTAAAAACTCATTTCCCTGCATGCCTCGACAGCCTGTCATAGTTTTACTAAGTTTTTAGAGTGTTTCTAATGTTATTTTTCATATGAGATCTGTTATTACTGAAG
The DNA here is from genome assembly GCA_964035795.1 of Pterobdella sp. o SKG-2022. Lineage (NCBI taxonomy): Eukaryota > Metazoa > Annelida > Clitellata > Hirudinida > Piscicolidae > Pterobdella > Pterobdella occidentalis. The sequence goes on along the minus strand of OZ038326.1, from coordinate 5,295,501 downwards.
TGATTTGGATATATATAAAAAATGACCGTGAATATGGCGTTGTGTGTTGAAAAGGGAATGCTGTTTAAAAATTTTTAAGTGCAAATTTATGAATATTATATTCGTGGAAAACTGTACTTGTGCAAGTTCTGTTAAAAAATATCGAAAATAAATCACAAATAATAACGTTTTAGTACAAAAATAATTAAGTATAACCATTATCATAACGTTAAAAATAAAATAATCAAAATGATGAAATGCACGCATAGAAAAAAAAGCTAAAAAATCATAGAAAAAAATATTTGTATTGTGAGTCATTTCAATAGATGCTCGAGAAGATGAAGTTGTTTCAACGACGAAGAGATTCACAAAAATGCGGAAGGTTGTTTTGGTAAGAGTTTTGAATTTGATGGTATTACAGAATAAATATAATCATGCAATGGTTAGAAATATCTTCTATAATTATTATCAACCCCAACATAAAGATGATGGTCATAATCGAAAGAGTAATTTATTTTAAAACTGTTCATTATTAATAGTTTTGATTCATTCATCATGTTTAAGTGTGAAAAACTTGAAACTTTTGAAAATACTTTTTGATTTAATATTATGATTAGCTAAGTTTGTATTCTTGATAATGTGAGTTTAACTGAAGAAAAGCTTCGTAGTATTGTTTAGTTAATTAAAGTGTTTGATTCAAACAATTTAATTTTGTTAAAAAACAATCGTAGCGCAAAACTAAAAAAATAATGAAATTTTACTTTTCAAAATCGTTTTTTAATCAATTTTGCTTTTTGAACTCATATGGAAATCCTTATGATAATACATATAAAACAATGAAAAATGAGCTTTAAATTTCTAATGTAACCATTAACCATGCCACAAGCATTTAAAAAATCTATGAATTCACATTAAATATTTTTTTTAAATCAAAAAAAAAAATTATTTAAAAACATTTCTTCAATAAACCAAAAAAAACTTTCAAGAAAAAGCATATATGATTGATCAAGGGAAGAGTCAGTTAGGCTTGAATTTGAAGCAAAACAAAATTCAAAATATATTTTTGTAATATTAAAAACAAATGAATCATTTTTCAAAGAGCACTTAGTTCAGGTAAATATAATGATATTATCAGGCACGTATGAGAATAAAGTAATTTAAATCTCGTTTAATTACTTGAAACATGAGAAAATTTTTGTTAAAAAAAGGGATACTAATAATAATATACAGTATTATAACAAGTATGATTGTTTTTAGCCAATTAATCATCATTTGAAAATAGTGGTTTTTATTTAAAAGTAGGTTCAAATTATTTGCTTTGTGAGCTAAGTTTTTTTTGACTCGAAGGCTTTCAGACGTTAAAAAGAACAGCATCAAACGGTGTCTGAAACAAGATAGTAATTTTTCTATTGAATTTTTAAACAATTCATATACAAAATCACATATTAACTTGAAATACAACTGCAAATTTCAATTTTAACCTAAGAGGAATATACTTAATTAATATTGAATTTTGAAGCGCAGTTGGGAGTTGAAACCCTGTTCAAATATTTTATCACATCAAAAATGATTCCATTTGAAAAAGTTTATGCATAATCTTATCATTTTTTTCAATTTTAAAAAAGAAATGAAAATTTTAACCACTTTTTTTGAAACTGAAATAGTAATTTTTTGTTAAGTTTATCTTCATAGCAAACATTGGCCCTGTATTTTTTGATTTTATCTTGTCGAGACATCATAAAAAAAATCAAATTTGAGAATTTTCAATATAAAATATTATAAAAATAAGAAAAAATTTATTGAAAAATTAATTAAAACCGTTGAAATATTTCAATAAGGTTACTTTATTTATGTAGCAGTTTTGAATGCACCCAATTTATAATAGAAACAAGAGATTCACACTCAAAAATGTCTGAAATATAAAAAATAACATAATAAAGGATAAAAGGCCCTGAAATAAAACTGAAAACACAATGCAATTTGAATATATAAAATTCAAAAACTGAACATCAAAATATAACCACAGTCTAATTTCAAACAAAACCTGAACTCACAATAAAAATCGAAGCTGTAAAAAGCTAAACAATTTTCAAATCATAATATGCAGACTAAAATTTAAAAAGCTCATTTTAAACTGCCTTTGCAGCAAACCTAGTTTAAAAACTGTGCGCTTCAAAAGTGGATCAAAAATTAAAAAAAACTCTCACAAACACTACATCACCAAACAACAAGCACTAACTCTTGGGGCAGGGCCCATTGCAAGGAACACATACCCGGTCGAAGCCAGCTGTCCTGTTCGCCTTGCAGTGCTTGACGCAGTGTCCATCCTCCATCAGCCACCCACCTAAGCGAGTGGCGTTTGTTTATAATAATAAACATAAAATTAAAAATAATTCCTAATATTTTTAATAATTATCATAATAAATTTTTATTATTATGAAAAAAAAAATAATGCAATACGATGACGAATATGATTATAGTGGCATTAACTCCAAAAGTTGCTAGACCACTGATGGTAGTAAAAATTTGATTATAAAATAATGAAAATAATGAGAATAATAGAGATAAAAAGACAATAAAAATAAGAATAATAATGAAAATTTTAGAAAAAATAAAAACAAAAATAATAATAAGAAACAAGAAAAATAAAAATAATAATAACAATAATAATAGATTAAAAAAAACATTAAAACCAACTGGGACACGTGTCAAGACAGCGGCCCTGATGCTTATACTTTCCATCGGCGTTCTTCACCCACTCCGAAGACTCCATTTTGTAAAGCTCTATGGGCGGGCAGGTCCTCACGCACTCTCCCGAGTTGTTGTAGTTGCTGCAGTACTGTAGGTGGTTAGTTTTATTGTGGTTGTTGTTATTTTTGTTTTTATTGTTGATGTTGTTGTTATTATTGTTGCATTTTTTTTATTTTTAATGTTTTTTTTGTTATTGTTGTTGATATTGTTTTTGTTATTATTGTTATTGTTGTTATTGTTTTCAATATTTTAACAATCATTTTTTTAGTACTATAAGTATTTCCATCATTTTGATTCCCGTCATTGCTAATATTATGCATTCGTATTCAAGTTTCAAAGACTGCAGATTTTCAAAGCATATAAAACTGCGTATGACATCAATATTATGCACTATTACATAAGATTTTTGCGAGAAAGGAGATATTGGAGAGGAGTTGAGTACCAACATCCTCACGCATCTTGTTGTAAGTTTTTAAAAGTGAAGCTAAAAAGGAAATTGAGCTTTTCTAAAATTCACATTTTTTGATGAATGTTGAAAAAGTGATTGACATGTATTTTTCAAAAAATAATGGACAAAATAAAAAAAAATCATGGACATTTTTTCAAAGAAATATGAATATAATAAAAGCTGAATGTAAAAAAAAGTTTTTATTAAAAATGAAGTAATTCTTTTTTTCGAAAATTGAAAGTAAAAAAAAACGGATTTTTCAAAAAAATTTTTCAAGCATAAATAAATATCACATTCTTGTACATAAAACTGAAACTTTATGCTGAATCTTTTTTCACATATCTGAGTTTTCAACAAAAAGTACATTTGTGTTTTTTATTGAGAAAAAACCTAACCCAAACAAGGAATTTAAATTAATGCAAAACAACTCAAGAAAAAGTCAATGAACTACGTCATAATTAAACTAGCGTCTTTTTTTTATTTGAGTTCAGCTTTCAAATACGGTTCATATTTTTGTCACAAACTCAGTGGATAATTCAATGTCAAATCCGAAGTTGGATCATTTTTAAAACATTGTTGAAAGATGTTCGAACATCAAAATATGTTCTCGAAAGTTCGCTGTTTTGGATCAGAAAAAGTTTCACTGGAAGTATACAAAAAAATGCACTCAGTGACACATGAACTTCAGCTCATTTTCAACACAAAATGTCTTAAAATACCAAAAACAGCAAAAACTGAATAAAAAATATATTCTCAAAAATCATACAAATAATGGTAATTATTAAAACATTTAAAATAGCCGCAGTGTACAATCGACAGAACCATTTGCTTTTGAAGCCGGTTATGTATGGTTCAAACTACAAATTCTTCAACTATCTCTAAACCTATCGGTTTTGTGAAAATTCGAATTGTTTGAATTTATATTTTTTGCTTCATTCGGGAAAAATATACACCTCAGATGAATTTTAAGGCTTATATGATGATGTCCATTTATATACTGCTACAAGAAATTGGGTCCAATATCTACAATATTAATGTTATTTACAATATTGACGGTATAATGTCCTATTAGTTTTTGGACTACTTTTTTTTGATATTAAAGGCAGTTATGTTTGTTTGAATTAAATATTTATGCGAGGTGAAATCGGTTGAATAGAAAAAGTTACGTTTTTATTGTATAAAACTTCGCGAAAAAAAAACGGCATGACAATATGTATGATGTACTATTGGAAATTTAATATTCTATAAATTTCAAATTTTTACTTTCTTTGCGAATTTTTTTTTGATTAATTATTAGTTTCATTTTAAAAATTAAATTTTATGAAATATTTCAACTATATATATGCATTTCATTAAAGCTGCTTTTTACATTATAAATATACCAAACCAATAAGTCTGATGACATTCTATGCAAATTGTCTTATAACAAAGTCCCAGCTATAAATTAAATAGTAATAATAATAATAATAATAATAATAATAATAATAATAATAATAATAATAATAATAATAATAATAATAATAATAATAATAATAATGATAATAACTGTACTTTTTAGAGGCTTGACGTATTTAGAAAAATTTGTCAAACTCATATGTCAACGACTTATGGTGAGGGTGCACTTATCAAAAACTCTGAATGTTTTTGATTGATAAATGTACTGATCTCATATGAAAAATAGTAAAAAATTAATTCAAAAATGGAAAAGAATGAGCAAAATACTGAACTTAAATTGTCGGCCCACATAGCTCAGCTGGTAGAGCGTTAGACTAGTTATCTAAAGTAACCAGGTTCAATCCCGCGCGGGCCGACAATTATACACACAAGGAGTAGCGCCATGTGAAACATCTGTTATGTAAAAAAAACCCCAATGTAACTGAAAGTCGACCTAAAAAAAAACAAAGAAATTAATTTCAAACAAATTACAATGATTAGAAAGTAGTCTGTCACAGATAAATGGGAACAAAAATGAAGTATTCATTAAGCAGATTACATCTTATGGCTTTTCATAAAAATTCTCGGTGAGTTTGATCCAAGGTTCAATCTTTTTTGCTTGAATATGACTTTTGCACGTTTTAATATCTTCTATCGATCTTCCAAATGGTTTTGTTCTTTTTTAATAGCTTTTTACGAAGTTTTGCAAAAAACTTTCCCACACTAAAGGCAAAAAATTATTTTTCTCTTTGTTTTCAATTGCGGAAATAATTTATCCTCTGTTAATTTTTGACACTATTGAATCTATTTGATTTGCAGAGTGAAATTTTGGCAGAGAGTTTTAGAGGTTTTGCCAGCTTTAGAAAAAAAATTTAATTTGAAAACCTGTTTTATTTATCTTTGCTAGGTTCTTGAAAGTAATTTTTTTCATTTTGAACTTTATTGAACCCATTAATTTATTAATGCTGCATGAATTAGAATTTTTTAAAAATATTTTACTTTCAATTTTCATAGGTTTCTTTGCGTTTCAAAAGTTTAATAAATCTAATGTTGAACAATGAAACTTCCGATATCTTCATAATTTTTTCTAACATGCATAACACTCATATAAAATTAAAAATTTTATAGTGTTTCTAATAGTACTCTTTATCAAAATACATCCTTGCTTTTGTTTAGCCGCAGCAAATTTCGTTTTTGTCATCAAAGGTTTTGTTGATAAAAAACCCTCAAAAAGTTCTAATGTCTTTATTTTTAATCCAAGTCTGTTCATGATTTATATAATTAGTGTTTCCTTTGGTCGTTTTGAACCATTTCTGGGGAAAAAACTTATAAAATGAAGAAATAATTAAAAACGTGAATCTTCTAATACAACGCATCTTAATCTTCAAAATAATTCCTCTCATCGCTCTTCAACACACTTCAAAAAATCTCCGGTTTTTGTATATAAGACATTATATATTTTTTTTTGGAAAATTTTAAAATTTACTTCTAATTATAATTATCATAAATAGTTGGATTTTTTTAATAATATAAAAATTAGTAATAAATTTTATATAATTTTTCCATACAATTGATGCCTTTTAAAACTCTCGAAGACCTCTATTGCTTGTTCCTGTACGAGCACTCTTTCAATTTAAACTCAACATACGTGGCACAGAAAAAGTTGCAAGTTTGAAAGACAAGGAATACAAAGAATTACGTATAAAAAAAGTTTTTGTTAATAAAACGCCAAAATAAATTATTCTACCCTTAATGTGTTTTTTTTGTTATTAATTTGTTTTCAACAATACGTGTGACTTTTTCACCAGACAGTTTGTACCTGCTCAAACCTTATTCTCGTTACTTTCTCCTTCTGTGCTGCCTTTCCTCAAAATAGCCTTCATGATTGGGAATTTTTAATTAAATCTATTTAAATACTTTTGCATGGTGGATGATAATGGTGAATGATTTTCGCTGATGAAGCTAGCCGTTTAATGAGGTTAACCCTGTAGGAAAATCTTTAGTACTCTAACGGTCGTTGTCGCATCGTTAAATTGAATAATTAATTGCAGAAATAAAATTAAATAATGGATAAGAAGTAGTTATCATGCTGTATAACAACATGAAATCATGTAAAAAAAATTATGTAGTGATACAAAATAATTAATAATGACTATAAAAAAAAATAATTGTTTAAAAAAAAAATTAAAATTGGACAAAATATGAAACCATTGAATAAATTTTGATATCTAAATTGAATCAACCTACTAAAAAACATTAACACACAAATTGAAATTTTGAAATTTTTGTGTATGATATAAATTCCTGTTATTATTATATGAACCTAGGTATTGTGAAATTAATGAAGGTATTTCAGAAAAAGTGAAGGTATTTTTCAAATAAATGTAGGTATTTTTAAATATTTAAAAATATTATTAAATGATTACAGGTATTATTAAATAAATAAAAATATTTTAAAATAATTCTAGGTAAATAAATAAATATAGATATGCTGATTATTCAATGATAAATGAGCAAACATTTGAGAGTGATAATATCACTGTTTATCAACAAAAATTTGGATTTGTATTTTAAATTATTTTATCAATATGATCTGTAACAAGTTTATTTGTTTAAGTTATAGTTATTGAAAGTTTTAAACTATTCAGTTGCTTCTAAAGTTATTTGCAGAGTTGGACTTTTAGTTGACCTCGTAGCTTCAGAGTTAAATTTTAAAAAAGTAAAGTTGAACTTATACAGCGCTCAATATCATGAACCTCAAAGACTGGCTACAAATTCAATTTATGTCCCATGCACAACTGAACAGATGCTAAATGCTGACACGATGAATCAGGGATTTAACGCTCGACCAATCACCTTTCACAGGCTGACTTATATAAATATACAAAATTTTATAATTTCAATTAAAGGTTTCAATGCAAACATAAGTGAAAGTTTAGTATAAATAAATAAAAGAAATTATGTGAAAAATGTATGATAATATATAATTATACAAATTAATTTCTAATAATACATAAAGACGTCTTCAAAAAGACATACATAAGTGCAAAACACTAATCTCTTTCCTAATCATACTAACCAATGTCCCACCAAAAACTTCCCAGCTGTTAACACAAGGTCCTACCATTTCATATTGAACTAAAAAGCAATTACTCTTATCGAAATCTCACCCTACCCTCCAATCATCCATTTTTAGATACGTATGACGTCAACAGTGACGTAACTTTAAAATCCTTGCACTAAAATCGATTACGAGGTGGAATTTTTCCACCCATCTTCATCCTTTTGGGATTACTCATTCAACCTGCGTCTAATGCTATTTTCAAAAGTTTTTCCAAACACTTCAAAACCCATATGAGTCGCCATCAATTATAATTTTGAATTTTTTTCTGAACACTTCCACAAAAAAAACCCTTTTTTAAACCACACAACAAATAAATATGGATATTAAAGCTCCGGTGAAATCTCGGATAACAAAATATTTTATTTCAAAAAAATGTTTTGGCGCAGTGAGTTTGTAACAAGTTCTATGACCGCAGAGCTCCGCAGCCACGTTTGACATTGGAGTTATGAAAAGTATTTTGTGCATTTTTGGGACATTCATAAATTGAATTATGACAATACTGAACACAGAAGTATGGACGATTCTAAATATATTTCCAATATTATTTGTTATATTGTTTTCTTATATTTTTTTTTTATAAATATTTTTTTTGTTTTTTAAAAAACATTTGAAAAAGTTTTATTTGGTGAGAGTGTATCATAAATTTTTTGGATGCAAATAATTCATGTTTATAAAGTTTAAAAACAATTCTCCGGTATCTTTGGTTCTCATGCTTTTTCATTTTTGTCTGATTAGGGAAATTGCATATCCCAAGCTAAAGATGAGCCTAGAGAAACTAAATGGTTCTTTGAAATTTTTCACTGGCCATTGTTCGTGGTAATGTGCGGTATCTTCTTAGTTTGTCTTACACTTGAGTTTTGTTCTCTCTTGCCATTTTATAAAATTTTTTTTCTTTTATTTCCGTTAGTTAATTTCGTTCATTATTTAGTTTTTAGTTAATTCTCTATTCTCATATTGCTTTTTATTCTTTCCTTTTTTTTAGATTCAATTTTGTCACTTTTTTTGAAAACAAATACATGTGTTTCACCAACAAAAAAAAATTAATTTGCATAAAGACACTTAATTAAAATAATAATCTTGAAAACACTAATATAAATGAAAAATGTGTTTTTTAACGAAAAACATCAATTAAAAGGAATTTTTAAATACATTTATTAAAAATGAAAAGCTATAATTTTCGATAAGTTTAGCCTTATCATAAACGTTAGCGTAAATTTTGAAAAAAAATACATACGATGTCTCTGGATAGTTACAAAAAATAAGTTTATCATAGAAAAGACATTGCGATATTAATGTTGGAAATAAAAACCTGAATAATAAGAACAATAGTAAAATAAATCATAAAAATAAAAAAAACAATATTTATATTGAAAAATACTAATTTAAAAAGTAACTAAAATTATGATGGAGAAAACAAACATTGTCAATAGGAGAAATAATAACAGTAACACAATAATAAAAATAATGTTAACCATGCAATGTTTATTCGTCACCCCAGTACAACCCACGGCACATTCTTCATGGCAGCACACAGGCGATCCTTGTAGCTTCGACTGTTGGGTTATTTTTGTTATTTCGGTTTTATCATTATTTTTATTGTTTGTTTCTGTTTTGATTATTATTTGTTTGTATTTTGATTGTTATTTGTTTTTTGATGTTTATTTTTTTTCGACATTTGTTTTGATCATGGTTTGTTTGTTTTTTTTCCTAATTTATTTGTCTTTTCATTATTTGTTTGTTATTATTCATATATTCTTTCTTGTTTTTTTCATTATTTGTTTGTTATTTTTTCATTTTTTATATATATTATTCTTCAAAATATGTTTTTCTATTATTGTTCTGGTACTAAGCTAATTTAATGATTCATATATTTTTTTTTATTTTTTGTTTTTATTCATTTTTTGTTTTTATTTATTTTTTGTTTATGTTTCCGGCTACTTTAATCAAGTGTTCACGGTTGTTTTTAAATCCTTGTGTTCATCATCAGTTGCTTATGTTTTGATGTTTATTTTCTTATCTTGTATTTAAGTATTATTTATAATTTTTCTATTTTTTTTCCATTAAATTTAATTGTTTGTGTGTTAAATTTTCGTGTGTTCCATTTTCTATTTTTTAATGTTTGTTGCATCAATTGGTTTTGTTCATCACGTGTTGATATTTTTATATTTCATGTACTTTCTTTTAGTTTTCATGAACTATGTAAAACATGTTAAAAGCCGTATACTGAATTATTATTTCTAAATTTAATATAATTTTTTATATATTTCCACACCCATAATAACCAAAAAAAACCATAAAAATAGCTGTTAAAGGCTTGAAGTTTTTCAAGGATTTGACAGTTCATAAAGACGCACCCACGAGGATTTAATACGATTAGAAAGTCAATAGTATACATTAATTCAATAAGTCATAAGTATTCAATAATCTATTAAAACTCAAAGATTTAATACTTCATCTTATTATTATGATTATTAATATCCCTTTAATGGCTCTTTTCCATTGTGAGGCTGGTATTTATAATCGTGGAAAAGCCTAATGAATCATTTATGATGGAAATATTTTGTAAGAAATAACTTATAGCAACCATGCTGACGATGGAGGTGATTATTATTGGCGTAAAAAATTGTTTTGAAATTCTTAAACTGAAGCTACCTTTGTGTTTTCTAATGGTTGATGGGTGTCATGACTTCTAACTTAAAATTAATTAATTTTCAAGTAGTTGTTTAATATGTTTTAACAATGATTGAATAGCATTTTTGATTTTTCATTCATGTCAACATATGATTGAATGACTATTGATTCGATAGATATTAACGACAATGGAAGTTTATAAACGTTTAGTCTTTTTTCTATGCCTAAGTTCCATAACCATAACACACAATGGCACATCAATCTCTCAGTTTTGAAGCTCACACAGTCAGTTGTATGCTTATTCGTTTTGGTCATGTGGCTTTGAACAGCATCTGCAATTTAAGACTGCTTTCCTGTTATAACCTGGATAACAGTAGACTCCTGTAGCAGGTATCCATGAACTGATATTCTGGTATCGTAGTCATTTGGCTTGGCAGATGATCCTACTTTTTGTTGAAATAAGCAAAGCAAACTTCCCAAAACGTGGATCTTGAATTCAATAATTTCAAGTTAGACGTTAGCTTGGACTGGCAGTCTATGAAAAGTGGTATTTTAAATAAAACGGCTCAACTTAGTTGCAATGGAATAACATTAAAGATCCAGGCCGACAACTCTCAACTCCAGCTACTGGCGCATGTACAGCAGTATAATTTAATAAAAATAGTACTGAATCTTGTTGCTTAATGCTAATAAAAGTATTTATTTCAGAAATGTCAAAAAATTATTTAATTTATGAATTCTAATGGAAGTAATTCAATTAATAGATTCTTATAGCATTATCGTAGCAACAGACCTGAGCCAGGCATGCCTCAGTGATGCAGAACCTGCACGAATCACTCTCCTTATTTACTGCGGGGATGATGTTGGCTGCGGTTATGACGGCTTGATAAGGATTCAAGTCAGTGAGTGTTGATAATGATGTATAAAATAGTGATTCCTAAATTGGAAGAGTTTTAAAGCATGTGTTTTTAGTTTTTGTATTCTACTTTTGTGTCGCTTGAAATACTTTCGACTTTTGTGTCATGTCATCATTTGATTGAAGTGTTAAAGAACAAAACGTTTCAACAGTTGAATTAATGTATCTAAATCAAATTTCATGATAATCAATATATTGTATATTTATTTTCGTGTTATCCTACTCTTATAGGCGTCTTGTAATTGAAAACTTCATCAATTTCAAGTAGTTTGGATTGACTTAGTCTAGCCAATTTGATATCAAACATGCTTTAAAGTCCGTTATTTTCGTTTCTATTTGTTGAATCATGAAACAGTTTATGCTATTCGTCATTATTTTTAGTTACCATTAAGGATATTAATTATTCGCAGCAATATCAATCAACTTTGTTCTATTTACATCGATGCAGTGGTTCAGTTTTTAAGACACTCTAGTGAATTTTCTAATTTTGAAAAACTTTAACATATTTTTCAAGTTTCTAATTCCCATCAGTTATTAAGCCATTAAAAATTATAAAATGGCATTCAAAAGCTCTTGAATGCCTTTTCACACCACTCCTCAATGTAAGGCCAACGCTTTAGAAACACTGTGGCATTTCGGTAAGTTTCAAAAATTGAGTTTATCAGCACGGAAGATGTTTAGAAAAATTTTTTAATTCTTTTATTTCCATAAATTAAATTTTTAAACTTGGGAAATAATAAAATATTATGTATTATTTCTCAAACAAAGTTTAAGATTTCTGTCGTTTTTTTTTGAAAATATATCGACCCAGTTTTCCCCCATTGACGTTTTTTGTTTGTCGAGGTTTATTCTTGCAAATAAAACCGATTCAATTTCAAAAAAAAAACATTAAATTCTTCAAAAAATGATTTAAATTTTTATAAAATAACTTCAAAAAAAGAGGTATTTTTTGATACTTAGGCTAAATAAACTGTTCTCGTTTGAAAATATACTAAGGAATTATGACAAAGTCGAAAATTTTAGTTGAATAAAAAGTATCAAATTAGTGCATTTTTTTGTGAAGTTATTTTAAAAACATTAAACAAAATTCAAAAAAATTTTCAACCAGAAAAAAATCTACGACTTTAAATAGGTTTAACTAATTAAGAAAATTACCTTCAAAATTACCCACGCATTAAAATTTACTGCGCATAATCCATCACGCCATTATTGCAAAGATGGACTTTATAACGCAGCACTAGCTACATGTCTTCAAATGCCTTCAAACTCAAAAAACAGTTTTTGCTTCGTTTCCATGTTCTGATCGCTAAATACGATTTTCATATATATCGTTCAAAGTTTTGCTCTATTCACATTTTTGTATTGATTAAAACTCATATCAGTTCAGTTGAGTGTTCTCCCAAGAAAATATCTTTGTGTTTTCAACTGAAATATATAAAAAACTCTACCGAAGTTTTTTCAATAAATATAACATTCACTAACTAAAAAATGGGTAGAACATTAAAAAAGTTGACTATAATGAATACAATAAAAAAATAATAAATATGATCTCCATATTGATCTTATCACCAAGGCAACAACACAGGAAATTATCACACATCACAGCACATCCCTTCTCAACGAATCACCTCCTCATCATCTATACACACCCAACTGCGCATAAGATTGGAACCTTCAACGAGCTTCTCATCACAAGAACACTGAGATCTGAACTTTTATCTTATCTTATGCTTTATACATAAAAATATTTCAGAAATGGTTGACACTAAATTTTTTGATTTAAGAATTTTTACAACACACCACGCTCAACCACACTCCTTCTCCAACATCACATCACACCACATCACACTACACCACATCACACCCCACCTTGACACATTACAATACATTAAATTAACATCAAATCCTCATTTCCTCCTCCTAACTTATCTGACACTGGTACTCCTTAGGACCCCAGCATGCTTTGCCGCACTTTTTGTGGCAGCTGAAAGTACCTGGGTGTGAAATGTCACAGTGGGTTTCAGTGGTTAATCTAAGTATTACTAGTTACAATAATATTTATCAATTAAAATGATTGTTAGTAGTTAAAATTAGTATCAGTAGTTGAAATGAGTAATAATGTTTTTTCAAATATATTTCCATGGTACCAATATTATAATTACAAAAAAATCTAGAACAAAAACAGAGAAAATTAGAAAAAAAGCTTTTTGCTCAAAAAATACAATCTAAGGCTTTTTTATGAAACAAAGAAAAACCCAGTTTGTTATCAACGTTATATATGCAAAATCCTATTTTAATTGGTTAATATCAAATTTTAAGGTAAAAAAATAAAGTATTTATTTCAAAACAGAAACGAAGCTTTTTTTAAGCCTAGCTTACATTATCAAGTGATAACTGTTAATATCAAAGTTCTCTTCTATCATTGTAATGTAAGTTTAATATAACAAATTCTCAAGTTTATATCTTTCATCGGTTCATGGTAGTAACAATAGAGCAGTTTCAATTGTATTTTTGCATAGTTTTGGCTTGATTATGATATTTCGCTTTTCAAAGCTTTAGTATCCTTCAAGACTTATTTTTCAATTTTTTCATCCTGTCACTGATACTGTGTGTCTTTGTGAAGATGAAGTTGGATAGATTTTGTAGGGTGGAAGCATGTGTTGGTGCATTTGAAATCGATCAAATTCCTTTATTTATTTAACCAAAAACTTAATTTTAATCATAATTTGTCTATTTATTCACTAATTCTTTCATTATTGAAGCAAATACTCAATTTATTTCAAAGTTATTTAATCACTATTTTGATCAACCAATTTTTAATTGAAACTCAAAAACTCATGAATCGCTTTATAAACACAAGGCTTATAAGTTTTTATTCCGTTTTTAAAGTAAAACCTTATCAGAATGGCACTACACGCTGATAATACTATGAGACACGGGTGTGAAATATCCTGAAATCACACGCTGGCAGATAAATTTTGAAGTTCAATTTAATATTTTCATTACAACGGAAGCTGTTTTTAGTGTCTTTTGTCAACAAAACATGGCGCCGCAGTTTCAAATTTCTTTTTGCTTAAGACCGAAATTGTGTTGGAAGGTATATAAGATATTATGTTATTATCTTTTAATGCATACTTTTCTGTAATAAATTCTTTTATATTAAATCATGTAAATAATAAACTTAACTTATAACTAAAATAGACTAGTCCGAAAAGAAAATTAAATCAGGCTAGAAAAATTTTCGAACAAATTAACTAATTTATCAACCAAAAAAACAAAATTTCTCATGTCCACAAAAAATCATCATCAAAAAACTCACATCAAAGAAACTATCTTATATTTCATTTTCAACTCTAACTTTAAAGTCTTAGCTAAATCTTATATTATCTCTTAAGACCATCTGCACTGTAATTTTCCTTCATTTTATTTTTGTCATAAACTAACTGAATTATAGAAAAAAACTTAGAAAAATTTTTAAATAAAATGTATTTTATTGTTAATGTCGACCCCTATAGTTCAATGGTTGATCGTTAGACTAATTATCTAAAGTTACCGGGTTCGATCCCACGTGGGCCGACAATTAGCACCTGTTCCACAGTGTGTTTTCGCTACATTAAATTTGTAGCAAGCGCTTTGATCTATAAGGAAAAGCGCTTTATAAATACCACATTACATTACAATGCTTATAATTTTGAGCAAAGATGTGTAACCCTTATGAATACTGCTAATAACACAATACCGACATTACTAACCAACACAAGATATGACATGAGTGAACCAAATAAGTTCACGACCAAAGTAACCAACCCACAAACCTTGTTAATAAATAAGACACAAGTAAGCAAAAAAAAAATAAACTTAATATTTTCTAACGAAAAGCTTTACTAATTCAGTTTAATAACCACTTTGTGTCTGATTCACTTCACACACAATTATACAACGTTAGAATCATAAAAATTACACAAAATCACTGGTCGCACACATCTACGCACCACCATCAACAAACACATAAGCACCCACATTTTCCAGTAGGCATGGTTCTGAGGACAACACTGTGAGCAGTTCTAGAACTCAGTACTGATGCCCACATTACAGTGTTTGTGTGACACAGTTTTGGGTTTCTAACCAGTTTTACGTCGCCCCTCAAAATGTCTGAAATAGTGTGAAGGAGGGTGTTTGGGTGGTTTAGTATGTGGTGTGGGGTGGGCTGGCTGGGTGACATAGTATGGAGGGTGGTTAGGTAAAATTTCGTAAAGTGCGGTATGGTTAGGTATAGTGGGATGTATTGTGGTGGGAGGTTTTGTACGGCTTAGTGTGGTTTGGCGGAGATAGATGAATGCATGGATTGAAAAACTAATAGGTCAGTAATTTTGATAGAATGGTTGGTAAATATATTAAGTGATTAATTAACTTTGACGTTTGAGTTTAAAAAAGATGTCAAGTTTTTCAGTTACTTAGCACAATTTAAGTTTTAATTGATGTATTCTATAACGAAGTTTTTAAATTTCTTTAAAATAACCTTGTTCTCTAACGCCATTATCTCATTAAAGGGATGATAAGTACGTTATCATGACGTTGTGGAAGACTCCAAATGGTAAAAATAATACAGCAAAGAGACTAAAATTTTCGATAAGTACAGTCTTAACATAATTCATTAGTCTAATCTTCAATTTTTGACGAATAAAAACTAAAATTATAAAAGTACAAGATACTAAAGATGTCTCTAAAAGAATGATAGAAATAATAGCCATAACAGTGATATCGCCCATCACTAGAGCACCAAAAAAATGAAGTTCAACATCAGAAAAATTCATGTTTCCTGTTATAGCTGAATGTCTTTATAATGGCGGTCCAACGATAGGATTTCCTTAAAGACAGAGAATCAAACGTGTTGAAAAAGATGGAACGGGTTTTTATGAAAGTTTTTTTTATAAAAGTTTTAAAATTTATAAATTTTTCTTTCAAGTTTTTTACATCTATTTTAACGCCTTTTTTGACGGAACTATTCTTAAAGTTTGAGAATGCTTCCTAAAATTTATAGGACAAGCTTTTCATGAGATAAAATGAAAATGTAGAAGAATGAAACTTAGTAATGATAGTTCAGCAGAAATTCTCATTTAAATAAATAACTGATAAGTGATAATATTTGGCAATAAAATGCTCAATGCTAATTGAAAGATTATTTATCTTTTCCCCTTGATGCAATTAAAAACAAATGATGCAGAAATCAATTTTTCTTATTATAAAAATATTCTTAAATAAAACTATCAAAAATTCTTCACAACCCACAATCATATTACATCTCCACCAAACCTCAAACATCCTCAACTCGGCAGATCCAATAGTATGAGAAAGAATGCATTTAACTGTATTCACTAAGCTTGTTTCAAACTATACTACTTCATCAAGTGGTCCAACTCTACCCTAACCAGTAAAAACAACAGAGTACATCAAACATTCTTGCTTCAGTTTGCACTGACAATTCTTCTACTTTCAAAATCGAGCATTCTCTTTTTAAAGTAATCGAAATACACATTCAAAAATGTCAAACATTTTACACTCCCAAACGCTTTCAAACAGCCACCTTCTGTATAAAGACGCTTTTTAAAAACAACATTACTGGTACAATCGTAATCAACCTGTTAGTTTGTAAAGTTCTAAATCTTCCAGAAAGTGGTTGTTGGCGACCATGAGACTTGCCTGGTCTGTGACCAGAATTTCGCCTCTGTACGGATGTCAACCATTGCATGTAAACCATTGTGATTAATATTGAGCAATATTATAAATGTGATTATAATGGTTTCATAGTTTTTTGTGTTATAAGAATCCATAAATATTCAAATTAAAACACTTTTAGGAGTTTATTTCATTCCACGGAGCTTTTCGTGAGATGAACTTACATTATCAAGTGGAAGTACAAATATTTGTAAGTTCATCTTACGAAAAGCTTTGTGGAATGAAATAAACTCTTAAAATTGTTTTTATTTGAAAGTTTATTTAAAAAATATACAAAGATATTTGGATGGCTGTTAAACTACATGAAATAGTCTCTAAGCAACCCGAATTGCGTCAAAAATTGTAATTTGTAAAATAACTGTTCCAAACATGTAACTTACGATAAATTTTATTAGTTAAAAAAAAATTTAAGTTTTATTGGCAATTTATAAATAAAACAAAAGAATGTGAGTAATTATTACAGAGTCTGCGAAATAAAAGCTTTGGCGAAAGAATAAGGCAAAGTAAAAGTAATGAAATTTTGTCAAGTTGATCTCTGTCATATTTGATTATATAAAAATGAATAAAACTACTACTACTACTACTACTACCACTACTACTACTACTACTACTACTACTACTACTACTACTACTACTACTACTACTACTACTACTACTACTACTACTACTACTACTACTACTACTACTACTACTACTACTACTACTACTACTACTACTACTACTACTACTACTACTACTACTACTACTACTACTACTACTACTACTACTACTACTACTACTACTACTATTGAAAACATCAAATGTTTGGTTTGTAAATAATGAGTTAGTAGCATTTAAAATAATTGAATTTTTCAAATTTCAACTCAAATTTTTTTAAAAGCAGATTTTAACTTGGTTTGAACTGAACTGATTCAATTTAAAATTGAACCTTGTATGAATCAACCCAAAGATACAAATCGAAGGTTTTTGGTTTATTCTTTAAAACTTCACGCGTAAAACAAAAAAATAAACTTTGAAATAATTTTAAAACATTAGGAAATAATCTCAAAAAACTCCCGGTTGGAATAAAGCAATAAAAAAGTCTGAAGATCTGTCAAGATCTACAAGCCTCCCTATATCAACCCTTTAAAGGGTTCGTGATGGATGACAGCTTTGATAATTACGTTATGAAAGAGGCTTCTAACGGAATTCCTTTAGCATTATGAGGGAAGTCATTCGTTTTATTAGAAGCAACCTTTCTTAGAGAAACTTTTTTATCTATTTTTAAACTATTTAAATGAACTTTTTTAGTTTTTTCTTTCAAATTTTAAATTATTGTATCATATCTTTTATCACTTTTACGAGATTCACCACTCTTGTATATATGAAGTTTGTGACTCTTATCTCATTCATCTGGATTGCTTCTCCATTAGTTTTTTGCCTTTGAGAATTACTTCGAGTTTGTATGCTAATGTGACTTACAAGAACTTACACTATAAATTTCCAAAAAAAAACGACTATAATATGGAATTGCTTTTTAGTTGGAAAAAAGTTACATTTTTATCGCTCTTTCGACTATTATCATTAAAAAAATACGACACATTTTAATGGTTTTTTGCGTTTGAACTTTTATCCCTGGAAGTACAATAAAGAAAACTAAAATCATTTTTTAACGATTCAAAAAATTTTCATCAAAAAAGCTTTTGTACAAATATTGTATTGATTTCAAATGGCGTGAGTTCATGGGATTTCGTAGTGGTATGAGCTGCGTGGTTTATATGCTTGAAAAACTTTAAGATCACCTTTCTTATAATCCCTAAGCTTTTCAACGATTTTTTTTCTATTTTTTTTATGCGTTTGAAATTATGTCGAAGTGGAAAGATACTGAATGCATTTGAGAAAAATAAAGACAAAATTAAAATGAATTTCTAAAATGAAAGTTTTGAAACCCTGAATCATTTTATCTGTTTCCTGAAACCAAAGTGTTTTTTAACTGATGCAAACAAGAAACAAAAAATGATAAAAGTGGCAATATGACTCTTCAGAACTTCAGAACGCTTCTTGAATGCTAACAGATCAACTTTAAAGCCTCACTAAAAAGTCATGCAAAAAAAAAGATACTTTTAAAACCTAATAGAAAAAATCTCCAAGAAAACAAGCTGGAATATTTAATTAGTATTTTTACAACACAATGACGGAGAGGATTTTTGAGGTATTTAATTTCGATATTTTTCAAACTTTTTTCTTATTTTACATAGTAATTATTCTATTTCATTTTTAGCTCAGACAAATTTTATCAAACTAACACAAGTCCTCACCAAACGTCTGCACAACACGAAACACTGAAGCAACAAAATATTGAAGGCACACATGCGAAAATGAATACAGAAGGCAAACTTCAGCTTAGTATGTAAATAAGTTTTCTAATTCTACTTTTCTCAAAGACTTCAATAGCAATATAATAGGAAAAAATCGAGAACAAGACTAATTTAAGTATCAGTATAATTTTTATTCATTCATTTTATAACTCCACTCACCTTATCAGCTCCAGGTTTATGAGTCCTGAAGATCGGAACCTGGAAGATATGAGTAAAAATTTAAATCAACATTATAAAAATGCCAATAACTATTTTGATAAATTTTTTCACTTTTAATTCATTATACCATACTTTTATATTGTTATATGCTATGCCAAACTATTTGTCCCAAGTTCCTTAGAATCTTACCAAGATTTTTACTTTAGTTTCTCAAAATTTTGTTTATTAAATCATTTTATATTGAATTTATTATAACACAAAAAGGCTTTCAATTTGAATAACCAAACTTTTGACTTCGAAAGATAAGCTAAACTTGTGAAAGCTTCTTCAAATAATTACAAGTGATAATGTCAGCTAGCCTTACGAAAAGCTTCGTGTCATTTAATAAATACTTTGTGCTTGTCCTTATTTATGTAGGGAATATGCATAATGCAGTAATGGAGATTGAAGGAAGCAATAAAATGAGAGACAATGTATCAAAAACTCATGGCATAAACATTAAGAGTCTCTAAACATCTCTAAATTTCCTTAAATGTCTTGATATGTCTTTAAATGCTTTGAAATATATTGAAATTCAAAATGTTAGACAGTTGCAGTAAAAATCTTCATGATTTGGAATTCTCGTTAAATTTGTTTAAGTTATGGTTAAATTAATTTGCAGCATTATTTCATAGTTTAATCATGGTTTTTGATTAAATTGATGAAGTTTTAACTTCTTAAAACAATATAAATACTTTCAATTAAGAAACAAAGCATAATTAACTATTCACAAAAAAAAATCTAATTAACTTGAATTTAAGTTCATTTTTCAAACTCTCCTAGTTTTTATTTACTTTTATTTTTATTTTTTGAAACATTAATTACGATGCTGATGCTAAAAATAGATGCTTATGTAACTTAATGTTTCTGGACTAATGAATTTTCTTGTATGCCATGATTACACTTAGACTAAATACCTTATATTTTCTATTCCATTTGAAAAATCTTTTTTATTAGCCACCAAAATTAACAGTGAAACCCTTCAAAAACTTTTTGAACCTATAAATCAGTCAGATTAAAATTCAAAAAAATTTAACTTTTTATCAAGTTTTTTCTCAATTTAAAATGAAATTAGCAGTAATATATTGAATTTACTACAACGTTTTCGTCCCACAAGTCATCACCCACATCTACAAAATCAAAAGAAGCGAAACTAATGTTGTATTGCTGGTCAACTTTGTTGATGATAGATTTTGAATACAAAAACTTGATGTGTTTCTTTCATGCAACTTTTGTACAGACTTGTTTGAAGATATTTTGCGTTGTTTCTAGAAAATTGCAACAAAACGAAGAAATCTTTGTAAGTAACATTGAAAATATATATTAAAAAATTTATAACAAAAGGTTATAGTGATTGTTAAACTTAATCTTTATAAGCACAACCTCTGCATAACTCCCTTCTCCCCTTCAGTAACTAACTGGTTATTAAGAATGACCAATGCCCCTCTGATCTCTCTGATATCATTAAGAAAACCCATCGACTTTCCATATGGTAGACGTTCCAACTCTAAGTTGCCATTTATATACGTGCAACCACTGTAAGCCTCTCTATACTTCTCATACCTGGCTGCGTCGCTCCCTACGTTGATGATCACTGGCTTGCATACTGTTTGGGAAGGTGGTTGCGTGGACTGTAATAAATAGCTGGTTAGAGTTGTAGGAGGTTGTATGGTAGGTCTAAAGATATATAAATACGCATAATTAGTTTGATGTATGTAATAATATATAGGATTGATAGAGAAAATTTTGCTGATGAGTTAATGATAATATTAGTGATAATATGATGAAGATGGAGATACGATGATGAAATAATTAACAGGATAGTGAAATAAAAAATAATAAAATGGGGAAAATTTGGAAAATTAAGATTGATAAAAATAGAAAAAAAACAAGAATAAAAAAAATTAACATGGTAAAAACTGCGTTTATTTTTATGTTGAAGAATAACCACTGTGATGATGGTCAGGATAAGCTTTTAAACTTAGCAAAAGGTGCTTGTTATTTATTATCGTTTTTACTTTACAGTTTCCTGCCTTTTGCATGTTTTTCAGCAGACCTGCGTTCAAAACGCGTTTTGTTGTCAATTTTCTTTTTATCTATATTTAGTTTTTAAATATTATTCTATGTTCAGTGACGTTTCAAAAAATTAAAATTTTCTGATGTTTTTATTTCTATTAATTGTGCATATGCACCAATGGCCATTTATGCGAAATTTAAGAAAAACTTTTTCCAAAAAAAAATTTTTTTGGAAAAAATATAATTATTTATAAAAAATTGTTTGAAAAAATAATAATGCAAATCAATGTTATAACGTTTTGAAACTCAACATTTTAAACAGCACATCGGTTTATACATAGTTTTGACGATATGAAAAACAATAATTATTTTTAACAACTTTAGATTCAAAAATATCCAGAAAAAATTGAAATAAAAAAACTATGGAAAAAATAAAACCGTTATTCAAAGATATAAACTCAATGGTCAGTTAAATTGGGTCTTTATAAAACTTATTTCTCAATAAAGCTTTTGTTCTTAGAAACGCTTTGAAGTTTTTTTCTGTTTTAAAATCATGCGTCAAGAACGAAAAATAACATTAACGCTGTGTAATAAATTATTCAAAAAATTTTGCGCTAAATAATTATAATGAAAATTTAAAAACAAAACAAATGCTAAGAAATAAAACTGAATTATATGACGTTTATCCGTGAAAAAATCATATTGTTTATCTTTCTAGTTATGACGCAATAAGAAAAAAGTTCCACAAACATCGAAAGAAAAGAATATTCATTTAAAAAAAAACGAAATAATAATAAAAAACAATTTTAACGTAAATAAAAAAAATTGGAATTAAATTAAATATAAAGAATAATTTTAAAATAAAATTGTTAAAAATACATGAATAATGGATGAGTTTTTGAAAAATGATCTCATTTTAATTTCTTCATGAGATGAACATCAAAAAAGCAAATAAAACTATTTAATTATCAAAAAACTATTTTACTGATAGGAATATCATTTTACTCATAAAAATATTATTTGTTTGAAGAGTAGCATCTAATTACAAGAATACTAATTCATTCATAAAAATAACTTCAATATTTATAAAGACAACTTCTATATTTATAAACATAACACTATAAACAAAAACAACGTCAATATTAACTAACGCTAACAACAAATATAAATTGTTATAAAATGAAATCACAAGAGAGTAGTAACTCATGAAAAAACTTTCATATGCTTATAAAACAAAAAAACCTCTTCAGAACTGATTATTATTTCTCAGGCATGATTAACTTCAACGCTCGCATGTTAGCTGACGTTAAAAATTTCAAATATAAAATTTTATAATAGTTAAACTACACGTTAGCTTAATTTAAAAATTTTAAATATAAAACTTAATGGAGAATACCAAGCGACATTAACCCTTCATGCGGCTACCGTCTATCCAAAAGGCATTCACCATGAGGAGAGACAAAAGCAACTCCCAAAAATAAGACATTTTATCAGTTTCCAAAATGTTTAAGTTGTTTAACTGTACTGTTTTTGATATAGTTTGTTTTTTTAAGAAAGTCTCGAATGGTTTCAGTTGTACGTTTGTATAATATAATGTGATGTTTTAAATGCTTGTTTTATAACGATTTGATACACACAAAGTGATTCTTGGACATAGTTCGCAATGAATAACAGCTAGTTTTAACGTTTTATAACGTTGCAACTCAGTTTTCAAACGTTAACTCAAGCGATAGAAATTTTCTTGTTCATAACAACAAATTTAGTCCAATAACCGTATTAATTAAAACCAAAAAACTCATTAATTTTGATAAAAAATTATTTCCAACAACTAATAAAAAGCAAACTTTGCACTTAAGGCCACTTAATTTTTCAAGAAAATGTTTATTTCAAGTTTGGAATTTGAGATTCGTCGAGTAGAAACAGCCTATACATACTGTCACTTCAGTGTGTGTTATGGGTGCGAGTGCTTTTTGTTAGAATTCTGTCATTTTTTGTGTTATTTCTACTTTTTTATTTATTGATCTGTTTTTTTGGTAGTACTATAGTTTTTTTCAATATTTTTTATACTTTTAATTTTCATATTCATTTATTTTTTTGATCTTTTTTTACCACAATTTTGATGTATTTTGTTTAAAATTTCGTTTGATAGCATGAAAAATGTTGAATAGTTTTACTTTTTATTTTTTTTTTGATTCAAATAATGATGCCAAATGGAAGAAAAATTCTTTTTTTTTTTTGATGTTTGCTGAAAAATACTTTTGTAACAAAGTTTTTACAACGACTTACTTTCATTTTATTTCAAATTGAAAGGAAGATTGGGAAAATTTAATTGCTCAATTATTTTTCTTGAATGATACTGAGATTAAAAAATAAAATGAAAGAAATATTTTTCGGCCATTCTCTTATCGGTGATTTTACACGAAAAATAAAAACAAAACAAAACTCACAAAATGAAATACTTAAAATATATAAACAAAGACAGATAAAATTAAATGGCTTCAACGTCAAAGTTTATTACTTAAAATTTCAATTCAGAACAAAATCCAGAAACGAAAAGTTCCCGAGGTGGAAATAATTGGGTTAATGTGACTTGCAGGATTGTTTTTAAATGGAGACTCACTGCTTTTTAATTTTGAAGTCTTCTTTTGATTTGATGAACTAAAATTTTTTGTTCCTACTTTTGAGTTGACGTGAAAACCATTAAAAAAATTCAAACTCAGATTAGGCGCCTCTGATTCAAGTCACTATTTCCGAAATAAACGCGCTATATAAATGTAAATAAATAAAATATCAACTTTATTTTTTGCAATACAAACTGTTCAATATGTATAATAAGACAGATTTTCATAAAAGCTTCATCAAATAGCAAGCAACAATATAATGGCGAGGATGTACAAGCAATGAGCATTTTTACACAAACGTAATAAACGAAATTTTTCAGATAAACATTTTTCGTATAATAGAGATGTTTTTAGATTTTTTTTATGTACAAATATTTTTTTAAACCGTTGTTATGGAAATTTTTTGTGATGAATTTAAATACAAAAATTCATACATACGGTCTCATGTTGACTCTTCAAAAAAAATTTTATTTTGAATATAAGCAATATTGAATTTTTGGAAAATTTTTTCAAAAACGCACATCATCATTTTATTTTCATGATAACATGTGATAATATTAAAAATGCCTTTAGACTATTTAAAACCAGATCTGGCATTTTTTTATTTCGTTTTGTTTCATATATGTCAGTAAATTTAGAAATTTTTCAGACACCCTATGCAATTTTTTTTGAAGTGTTATTCAAAAATCTTTAATTTCAAGGAAATTTTGAATAAATTTATGAAAAAAAAGCTAGAATTTCAAAGTTTAGATGTACCACAAAAAGTCCGTCTGAAGTTTTAAAATGTGACTGAAATGGAACCCTTTTAATCATTTTTTATAAAATAAATTAAAATTTATTTTCAATTTTTCTAGCTCCAAAACACGCTTAAATTCTTTCTCAAATTCTTTTTCAGAAACCATAAACTAAAACAACGTATTACCAGACGAAGAGGAAAAGTAATTTTATAGAATCTATTTGGCATTTTAAAAATGTTCATTTTAGCGGCAATCTCTGTACACTCCAAGCATACAAGCCACAACTGCACAAGCCCCAGATTACTGATTGCCAAGCGATCAATGCTAACTCATTTTAACAGCATTTAAATTTTTATTCTCATTAATAATGATAAAAGATCAATTTTTTATATTGTTTAGCTGGAGTTTTATGCAATGAAAGATTTACGTTAATATAAGCTGTTGGCATCTTTTTAAGTTTCATCAATACGGAGATACTGGGTTCAAATCCCAGTCAGAGTTTTCAATTTTTCAGTTTTAATTCAACTTTTTACAATTTATTCATCATATTTAAGAATATTTGTTCAAATTAAACTAAACTTATTTCATAAAATGAGATTGTTGGTGTGTCGCTTGTTTTTAGGTCACTTGATAAGACGTGAACAAAAACAAACATTAATTTCAATCATAGAAAAGATACAAATTGATACAGAAACTATTGAACAAACGTTTTGGAGTTTTTCACACCTTGTATGAGAAGTGGACACCATTTTAACCCTCACGACACCAAAGGCTTTATTTTGTCCTTAAGAGCTAAGAAAAATCTAAGATGAATAGTTTAAAAAGATTAAAATTTTAAGCTTTATTTTTTATTGCTGAAAAACTTTTTTTGCTTATTTTTTTATGTGAGCTCCGAGGATTTTTATTTACAAAATAATAGTATTGAAAAACTTGCATTTTAAATGAGTCATCTTCTAAATATTTTAGTGAAGATGACAATTAAGATATTTCCAAACTTTTTCTCTAAAAGCTCTAAAAATTTTGAAAATTTAATTTGGTATTTTTATTTAACTCAACAGTATGAGTTCTTTTTGATGCTTAATGTTTAGTAGAAAATTTTGTGTTTTCCAGATTTTCACATAAAATCTTTTTATATATTTGAAAAAAAATTTTAGTTTTTGTTTTTTTTAGCATGTTATTTTAAAGTTATTTTAAACTTTAAAATAGTTGTAGAACTATAAATAAAACGGTAAATTTCCTTCAAAACTCAATAAAAATTTTGTTGTTTTTGAAAGAAAAATGGGTTTTTTTCTTTCTATACAAAATAAACCCGTTATTCATTCGGTTTCAAGCTTTTCAATGTTCTATTTTAAAACGTTTTATAGAAAAGTGTTGCAACTGATCATATTACAAAAATTTCCAATTTTTCTGAAACCAGTGATTTATAAAAAAGATTTTTAAATTTTTAAAAATTCTTTCATTGTTTTATGGTAAATTTTCAAATCACTTCAAATCCATAACTTGTGCACTAGTCTTTACCACATCAGAGATGAATTATATAGTTTTAAAATTTACAAAGAGTTGTATAATTATTTCTTTTTTTATAAAACAAGAAAATTTATTAATGCTTGTGAGACAATTTTTTGGCAGATGGTGTGATGTTGTGGCGAAGTGTCAATGCTTTGAGAATATAATTAAGATGGAGAAGGGTTGTGTGGTGGTTGAATCGCATGAGCATCAAAAAGTGAATTTGAAGACTACAATAGTGTCACAATGATTATATTTTTACTTCATGTTTCAAGTTTGTTCATCAAAGTATTTAAGGTGAAATTTTTTGAAGAAACTGATTAGAAATTTACTTTTTATAACTACCATTCATAATAATAATTTTCAGTGTTGACGTTTCATGGTAGTAATTTTAAATAATGAGCTCACCTTTGACTTACATGCCACCAACTCATAAAATTCAAAAAGTAACGTTTTTGAAAAACTTTTTAAATTTTATAAAATGAATAAAATTTATCTTCTACTCGACAGAGATATCATAAATTAACTCCATAAAATATTGGAAAACTTTAAAGTTATTTGAAAAGTGTTAATAAAGAAATTTCATAAGGCATGGTATTAGGATAGGACTTATAAAATTTCCATCATGGTTTGCGTCTTTTGCGAAGTTTCTATCATTAGAGGAATTTCACTTGATATTTTATGAGTTTTCAGAAATGTTTCACACTTCATGTTTTATTCTAAAATTTTGTTTTTCTTTATGATTAATGAAAAGATCAAATGAAAAGTATGATATTCACTTTACAATACACTTGATTATTTTAATTAATAATACATCTCAATTTTCAATCAAAATTTAAAATTTTTTTAATGGGTTTTTCAAGTCCAGTTTTTTTAGAATACTAGTTGAGTGAATTATTTGAAAACTAAATTGTTTTTCGGTTATACAGTCTATTATTGAATGCTGGTACGCCTTTCTACGTTCTGTAGAGCTCTATCTCTCATAAATTTTTTTCCTTTTAAACCGTTTGTACGGTTAACTAATAACTTTAAATTCTAGTTTTATAATGGTTTCAAATTTTTTGAAGTAAATTTTAATTTTTATTCTTCAAAAATCTTCAAAATTATTTCTAAAATTGTTCTGCCTTTTGATCAAATTGCGCCTTTTCTTTTCAAACTGCGTAGTTCTAAGTTATAATTTGGAGAAATATAGAATCCCCAAGTTTACTTTATGAGGAGATGTTTTCTAAAGTTTGGAAATATTTTTCTCAAATTTACTAAGCCAAATTATCAGTTTGCTATTATCATGATGATGATGGTTCAACTTTAGGAAAATTTTTTATATACGAAATATAGAAAAAATTACTGGAAGAAGATATTTTCAAAACGACAAATGTTCGCCTATATCCAACAACGAATGCCTAATATTGGAATCAATATTGAAAAATCAAATACATCAAAACTTGAAATCTCAAAAATAAAACCACTTGGAGGAATACTCAGTCCTGATATTACTTCAACAAAATCTCTTAACAATTATGACATCAGCAACTCAGGTCAAATTATTGGTAGGTTTAAGGTATATGGGATTTCAGGTGATAATGTTTTGAAAAATCTTCACAAAGCAGTTGATTGTGAATCAAATGTGGAATTTGTCTGTAAGGTTTGTGGTTATTGGATTTCATGCTATCATATAATGAAAATTTTCCTGAAAATCTCAAAAGTTTTTCATCAAGCTTTCATTAAATTACATTCAAAATGAATTTTTGTATAAACTTTTTCCAGATATTTCCGATTAGCAAGTATATGGAAGTTCTTTCACCATATTGGCAAATTGGTTCTCATGTTCACTTGAATAACATTGTTGACATGTTCATAGACTCTTCATTTCTTTATCTTTTCTTTAATAAATGTCATGAGGATCTGCATTCCTTCATCAGGAAGAAGCGTAAAATCACAGACGATGAAGCTTGTTTTTTATTCTCTCAAATTGTGGCTATAGTCAGTCACTGCCACAAAAATAACATTGTCTTACGTGATTTGAAACTGAGAAAGTTTGTTTTCAAAAATGTTGAAAAGTAAGTTAAACGTTTACTTTACAAATTAATATTTATTCTTATTCTTTTTTAGTTTCAACTTTTTTGTTTTTATTATTGTATAATTTATCATCATATTATTTAACAAATAAACCCCTACAACCACCATAATTGTATCCACCAATAATCACACCCACAGCACTCATTTGGTTTTAGATAATTTTGATGATTCACATATCTTCTCAAATGATGACACCCTCACAAACCGTCATGGGTGTCCTGCTTATGTCAGTCCTGAGATATTGAATTCCAACACTGGATACTCAGGAAAAGCATCTGACTCTTGGAGCCTCGGAGTATGTTTCATTTGATAGTGATAATGAAAATGATTATTGTATTCATCAATTAATTTACATGTAGTAGCACCCTGTGAAACCAATCATTTGCGCAACAAAAACTCCAGATAGGGGTGACTGAATGGTCCACCTACTACTTAATTAATCTAAGTAGATCATACTGCTGTACATGTCCAGTAACTGGGGTTGACACCAATTGACCAAAATTAATTAAAATCTAGTGAAATTCATAGAAATCTATTTAGATTAATTTTAATGATAATTTTCTTGGTGGTTATGATATTAGTATTAAGAGTTATAGTAATGATAGTTTCTCAATATTAATTTCAATTGTTACATTATTTGCGTTATTATTAAATGGTGCTAATAGTGATAGAAATAACATTTCAATGAACAATAATAATAATCAATCAATCAAATCCTTTTTATAGCCCGTTTTCCTTTACCAAGGTTTGGGCTTGGAAATTTAATCAATAAAATTATAAACTTGAAAAAAAATAATAATATTGGTAATAATAACAATAATAATTATTGTTAGAAGAAATCACGTAGGAAGTATTATTAATACCAATAAGTCAATAATTACAGTAAAAATAGGCTAAAATAGTGAGTTATTGTGATTTATAGCTTAATACAATGATTCCGTCCCCGTTCACCATAGGTTTATTGAGTTTTATTCATTTGATAGAAGTGATACAATAGTAATGGCACATAATAGGGTTGTTTTCATACCATCATCATATGATCATAAGAATTGTTACTGAGATTGTATGAGTTTATGAGTCATATGGTTTTATTGCGTTTAAGAATATATAGATTTAAAATTTTTGAATATTTATTTATTAATTAATAATGAATTTTTTAAATTGCAGGTTATTTTGTATACAATGTTGGTTGGGCAATATCCTTTTCACGATTCAGATCTTTGTTGCTTGTTTAAAAAAATTCGCCAAGGAACCTTGGTTCTGCCTGAAACATTGTGTCCAAAAGTTAAATGCTTGCTAAAGAATCTATTGCGAGTAGATTATTCAGAGAGAATGACAACAGATGAAATAAGCTATCATATATGGTTTGATAGGAGATTTCAAAAGGATTATGATGGCTTCGTCACTACATATGGTGCTTCCCCTTATATGAATGTGTCAAGAATAACAGCGGGGCAAGAAGACAATAGAAATGTTAGCAATAATCTTGGATACGATTTAAATAGTAGCCATGCTAATAATGGAAGAAGTCAATCAAATTTGAATGAAAGCAATGAAAGTCAGCGTTTTTCTCCTATTTTTAATACACAAAATCAAGGCAGCACTGCACGCATACAGCGTGATTATAACAACAATGGGGCTTTAAATCGTAGACATTTGTTTGGGAATACTTCCCAAACCAACTACCCTACCATGATTAATCACGCGGTTAATGATACATCTAAACCTATGTCTCTAAATAATCATTTTGAAGATCAGTTAGTCCCCGATTGGACCAATTGATCAAGTGGCATTTTAAAATTAAGTAGTTCTTTGGTGTATGATTATTTTTAGATTGTAGAAGGTATATTTTTTCTTTTACACTTCTATTACTATCACGTTTGAAATGAATAGGACTGTATTGAATGTGCTAATTTATTTGTCTAAGATTATCACCAATTGTTATATATTGCTGCAATCTAGACTTGGTAATGCCGAGTTTTAATTTATTATTTCCAGTTCTTTTAGGCCCTCTTACAGAAGTTAGATATTCAAATAGGCCATTTTGTGAGGATTGTCTGTTTTTTATTAACATTGTTTCTAGTTATGGATTATTTAACTTTTTAACTATTTATGTTAATTTTTATATTAAAATCGACGGCTAAAATGTTTCATCTCTAATAAAAGTTCGCGATTCCATGATACCAAACGGCTTGAAAATTATAAGTTATTGGTTAAAATTTTTATAATTTGAATTAAAAATATCTATATGAATTTGAATCTCAGTTCACATCACGACAAAGCCAGAAGTTGAGAAATTTTTAATACACTAATAAAAAACAGGACTTAAGCTAGGCCGTTAACCAAACTTATCAATATCATACTTGAGATGTCTCGTTTATTCACCCACCTCAATTTCGTTGTTATCAATAAGATAAACTAGACATAGAAACAACTCGAAATAGCCTGACAGTTTTATCACAAACACGAAGTCATGTTCAAATTGCGTAAAGCTTCGTGTCTTAAAAATAAATACTTAGTGTATAACATATATCTTTGAATGATACTGTATTTATGTTGAATTATTTTTTAAAAATATTTTATACATGTATCAAGAGTTTAGCGGCTAATAAAAGGGTTCTATTAAAAAAAATTTTTTAAATGAATAACTATAACTTCAATGGTTAAGTTTCGATTTCGAGTAAAAAAAAATAATACTTTAATCACTTTTTTTCAAATCATACATTATTTTGGAAACTATTAAAATCTTCAAAAATCAATTAAAAAGGGTTACCTGATGAAGATATAAAATATATCAAAAAGCTTGGTGAAAATGAAAAATTCAAATTTTCTCGTGTTTTAATGATTCACAATCTTGAGGCTAATTGTTCACAAAATAATTAAAATGGATTTTGTTATCAATGGGATGCTTTTACTAGCTTTTTGCTACAATACGCCACTTAACTAAGCGAGCCATTAAATTCGAAATGTTATTTTTTAACCACTCGTTCACTTTTTTTTCTTTTTTTTTTACTTACAACACAGATGACCTTATCAGTAAAACATCATTTATCATGATGCAAGTAAATCGATATGATTTTATTTTTTATCTGTTATTTTAACATCTATTCTAATGCAGTACAATAAAATTACAAATAAGAATAGTGTCATTAACTTCAAGAGTTTCTAGGCAACATAATTATTATACAAAAAATTAATAAATTAATTAAAAAAAATTTTCATAAAAAATAATATATGAATTGTAATTTGCCAAAAGACTTAAAAAAGGACAAAGATTTGAGGTTTTTTCCAAAAGAATGTGTGGAAACAAAAAAATATTCAGACTTGTATTTAGAGTAATTTATTGGTATCAGATTATTTAAAACTGAAAAAATTATTCTCCTACTGTTATATACATGTTTTTAGAAAGTAGAATAGCCTAAAAAACACAATCGTGAGAGACAAACCTCAAAAACCTTGATATTGGTTTTTTTATAAAATGATAATAGAAAAAGGTTTTGTTTTATTTATACGTCTTAGTCATCTCTATTGTCGAATAACTTCTCGAAAAAACCATTCACATTCTTCCTAATATTTCACACTTGTACATTATCGTCTAATAATTTTCAGTATCAAACACGCAGTTCAATGTCCTTCGATCATTTGGTGAATAGTGTAACTTTAAAAGATTCATGAGCTAATCAAGTTGAAAAGCATTTTTTTTTCATTATAATAGGTTTGAGTTTTTTTCCTTATTAAAGGTTTAACTTAAATTTTTATTATTATCATGCTATTTAAATTTCTAAATACATTTTATAAAAAATAACTTGCCCATATACTGTTACGATAAGTAAAAGGATAATCTCTACAAAAGAATAAGACATTTAAGTCAATAATAAAGAGTAGTCGTTGAGACGTAAAAACTTGTCCACTTTACAAAACTTCAGAGTATTTTCAGTGAAATTATTTGGTAATCATTATATAAGATCTGGATTTCTATTGAACTATAATAAAGACATTTAAAAAATTTTTATTAAATTCAAACAACATGTTGAGTATAAACATATGCATCATGTATCCATGCTTATGCATCATGACTATAACGTGTCAGACATGCGTAAAAGTTAAAGCAACACGTGGTGTAATGTAATGCGGTATTTATAAAGCGCTTTTTATTTTAGATTGCTAAAAATGTTATGTAGCGAAAACACACTGTTGAACATGTGCTAATTTTTGGCCCACGCGGGATCGAGCCCGGTAACTAGATAATTAGTCTAATGCTCAACCATTGAGCTATAGGGTGCAACGTATGGGCTGAAGTATCTTCTTCATTCAGTGATCAGCAGATTTTGAAACTGTCATGATAAAAAAGTATGGGGGTTATAGACGGTTGAGTCTGACAGTGTTAATGCGAGGTGGGTTGTGGGGTTGAGGCTCTGACCTTATGCCAGACTCAACCACTCATAATCCGCATCCTTTTTAGTAGTTTATTAATTTGCTGAGCTATTTCACTTAACGTATTTTTTATTTTCCAAATTTGCTTTCAAATTTTTGAATACTTGGTTTTTTGGACAAGCTATTACGCTGAAATACTTCACTGAGCGAACAAATCAAATTTTGAAAGTAGTTTTTGACATTTAAAAAATATAGAAAATGTATTTTATAAATAATTATATATATTAATGTAAAAATTTTTGTTTTTTTTTCATACATTAATGCAATGTATTGCTAAAAGTTATGTAAACTTCTGAATAAAAAAGTAATATAAAACGAAACACAAAATTTTATACCATAATGATGAAAATAAATATAATAATATTTAAAATAAATTTAATATAATTTTTTTGAAATTTTTGAAAATTTTTTATTTTAGATATTTTTTCATTTTAGGGAGCTTTAAATTTAGAGTAGAGTTTGTGTAATTGATTTTTATTTCATTTATTTCTTGTATGAACAACGACAATGAATTATTTTGAGTTTTTTCGAAAAAATTTCAAAGAAAATTTAAGAAAATGTTTACAATTTCTTATTCCGCGATACCCTTTTTTTAATGTGCTGACTTTCTTGATGTTTCTAGGCGAACGTGCAAAAATTACCAAGTTGGTTGCTAAATTTCATAATTACCTATAATTTTTAAAAATAAAATTGATTGCACAGAACACCTCCATTTGAACCTATACTCATATATGGATTCATTGGGTTGATGTTTGTATCCACCATAGGAATGAGTTTAAAATTCATAAGATCTCAGTTTGCAATATTTTCCAGCATTTTGCTCACAGTTTTGATGTACTTATTCTATGAGAATGAAAGTCTACACTACCACCAATGGCTCAAAGTATATTATATTAATACAACCAATCTAAGCTATTACTAACACTTCTCATTCAAATCAACTTGTTTCAGAATATGAATTTAAACTTATTTTTTGAAGTTATTAAAAAATAATTTTTATAATTTATTAAATATACAATAGATTTATTTCATTACTTTTCAAAGGTAAGAATATGCCAGGGAATATTGGGAGCTATGTGGACAATGTTATTATATGGATATTTTGCATATAAAAAACCAAGACCTAGATGGTTACTGAAGGGATTAGAATATGTTTTAATAATCATTATGGTTATGGAATTTTTTATATTTTGGTATAGTGGCCAAGATTCAGATGCTTTCAAATATCTTGTTTCATCCCATCCATTGTCTTATTGTATCTATATATTTTTCATTTGTTTGTCAGTACTTTCAGTTTACAACCAATATTTCACTTATGAGAGTGTGTTTGTGATAGGGATATTATGGACTATAAAAGTGACATTAATCAACATGAACTTGCATTACTGGTGCGTGCAAAGGAAGGTGGATTATTGGCTACAAATAAGGATTGTGATCGATGGAATAACATTCATTTTGGGAACAATCTTCTACATCACAAGTTTCATTAAAATTTCATATTCTGCAAAATCTAAATGAGGCCTTTGATTGAGTTTAAGTTTTTAGAATATTTTTTAGTAGTTTCAAAAAATCATTGAAAAAATTTTACCATTAGGGAATGAAATTGTGAGAATTATTTGAAGGTTTTGAAAGTTTGTTTTTCAATTTCACCGCATTTTTATGTTTTTTTCATGTTATTAAGATTTATTTACGATATTTTGAACTGTTTTTTAAACATACTTATCAAATCATTTTAATTGTTTGTGTGACTATACTCTTAATATAAAAGTTCAAATTTAAATTTTAAAAAAATTAATTTAGTATGAAAAAATTTCAAAAATATCCCGTAAAGTTACGAATTATGATATACAACTGAAATGGCTTATTAGTATGCAACTTGGCCAATAGTAAACTGAAAAAACTCATTAAACTTCGAAGCTTTTTGTAGATATAACTTGAAACATCATATAATTTGGGATTAACGGACCATTGTGTTTTTTCTACAAGCTCAAGTACTTATTCAAACTATTCGACCTCATGACAAAACTTGTACTTTTGAGGGAATATGTTAATACTTTTTAATACTAAATTTATTAAAAAGGTATATCAATAAAGCTGAGATTTCTAGACGTGCTAGACTTTAATGTTGATATTTATTCAAATTCGTACATAATTTCAAGGTCAACTTTTTTACGGTACATATGTTGATTCAAAACCATAACATTGAAATGAACACAACTCATGAAAAAGGAAGTAATAAGTTAGTCTCGTAAATTGACTTTGAAAACTGTTGAAGTTTAAGACCATAATTATAGATTGAGTCGATCCCTTTAAAGCTCAATTAAAAAACTTGAAGCGTGCTTGGCAAGATATCTTGATCGTCATACAGGAACATGATTAACGTAAAAGAATGCAAAATTTGAGTTCATAAGCGTTTTGAGATGCTTTAAAGCGTAATTTCAACACTTCGTGTATCAGGCGTATTGATGTATGTGGTTAACAAGGCTAATGAGAAATTTCCATGGGTTTTTCCACATTGTTCAAACCGTTTTTTGTGAATGAAAATAAATAAATAAACCTAATCCACGACTTGGTAGTCAGCAAAGTGAATGATTCAAAATGTAAAATTCCTATTCAAAGTCCCACTGTCCGTTCCATATCAGTCCAAAAATATTAAAGTTAAAATCACATTTCGAATTAAAACGATTAATTTGCTGAAATTTGTAGATTTTTTCAATAAAATAGTCCTAGCTTTTTCAAAGTCTCAATATGATGAAGCAAATTGCTGCTTATATAATTCAATTAAATCAAAAACTATCAATAAAATAAACAGAATAATGATATTTTTGATTTTAAACGTCAAAATTAGAAGTTAATAAGATAAATCTAATTTTTTCAAATCTATATAGTGAGAAATAACTTAGATTTATAGGATCTAATTTGTAGAAAATTAGCTTTGATAAATAAACGTATCTTGAAAACTCCTCATCTTGACATGTAAATCAAATACCATTAAATAAGATTCATAAGATGTCACCAAAGATTAAAAGCTTTCAACAAATGTAAAATCAATACTAGTTCATTCTAAAATTATAAAACTCTTATGAAGATTCATCATGGCGCCCCATTCAGAAACTTTGGCTTGAAAACATTATCATTGTTTTGAGTGAAGTGGTGGTTTCTGTGGCCTTGCGGCATTGGTGGTGGTTGGAAAGTGTCCATCTCTTCTTCAATGATTGGTTGGTTCATGAACCTGTCATCGAGGAACTGGCCTGAGGGACTGTTGAGGTATCATGTTGTCAGTAATGGGTTAGACAAATTAGTTAATTTCTTAATGACGAATCAAACATCAGACCCCCAGAATATAAAAATGTTAACAAAGGCGTTTGCAGCAAACTCAGTTTGCAGACCAAAAAAATTTGAAAACTATGAATAAAATAATATAAGTTCAAAGAAATAAAAAAGTTTTATATTCCCATTAAAAAACTAAACATGGAGTCATCACCCAACAGGTTCAACAACAGATAAACCCCATCACCAACCTCATGGCGTATGATCCAAGCTTCCTCTGGTGCCTGGGCTCTTTGGCAGACAACCAGGGTTGCGTGGTCAATTCCTCAAGAACCGATGGTGCCACATACGTGAAGCCCTGGTATGTTTAATGGTTTCTAACAAAGCGCAAACAATATTTCACGCAATCAATATATATTTAAAGAAATGATTCAAAAAAAACATAATTTCTTATAAGACTATCAAAAAATAACTGAAGTTTTCAAGTTTCAGTGATTGCAGATAAAGAAAGCAACAAAAATTAACGAACATGAAATAAAAAAAACAAACAAACGAACAGACAAACACACAAACCTCATCATTAGATAACTACCACAGTTATTACTAAATAGAAAATCAAATTAGAAACTTCAATTTGCTAAAAGTACAAAATTTTTAGTGTTATAATATTAAATAACAGCATTTACTATTTTTTATTCAATTGGCATTGATCAATGTATAAACAATTCAGCTTCAGGCTATATTGGTTAAAAAAACATGAAAGATAAAAATAGAACCATGAATAATTGGTTATGACTTTCACTGAGTCTGACGTCATCGGGGGAGTCTATGGGGGTCTGTTTGGTGAACTTGGTATCAAACTGACTCACATCCGTCTCGTCAGACTGTGTAGGTTGTTGAAGTATTTGTATATAATTTTATTGGTATATACATGATGATGTTGAGTGTGCTTTTATATATGAGTGTATTGGGATATGTAAGTGTATTGGGATATGTAAGTGTATTGGGATATGTAAGTGTATTGGGATATGTAAGTGTATTAGGATATGAGTGTATTAGGATATGTAAGTGTATTGATATGTGGTTTTATTGTTACATACTTATATTTACGGATAATTTTATGGGTATACAATAGTATACATGACTGATCGCTTTTACACATAATGGTATTTATACATAAATGTATTGATGCAAAGTTGGAATTAAGCAAATGGTGAGCATGTGATTAATATTATGAAGACAAAGATAAGCCAAATGAACCAAATAAGTTGGTCCAATTTGAAGCAATAATGATTGATGAGTACTTTTTAAACATGGAAAATAAAAATATTGGAAAATTATCTATATTAGGGTTATAACAAACGTTGAATAAAAATTTTAATAGTTGTTTTATGATATAAATTTGTATTGAGATTTGTAGTGATAATGATAAATAATGGAAAGAACATAAAATTAATAATAAAAATATTTGATAAAAGTCATAATAAAAAATAACTACAATAGGAAAGTGATTGTGTTTATAACTAAAAGAAAAATGACAAAGTGAAAACTACAACACACAAAATTTAAAGAATACTGAGACACAAAGTGGTGGCACATACAATGGTGGGCTTGAAGGGAGGGTCCAATTTCCTCAGCAGCACATCATTCCAGTTCATGTGTCTGAAGAACATGTGGCTCTGTGGCGTGGAGTATCATTATCCTCATCATCATCATCACCATATATTTTATTCTCACCATCGTCATCACCATCATCATTCTACCGCAGTCCTATGTTAAACACGCTAGAAAATACAAACCGTCTTTAACTATACACGCTAATTTCAATGCCCAAGATAATCTATCATCATTAACATTAGCGTTCTCATTATCATAAATGACCAACTTGATGATAATGGAAGTATTACAAATCAATATTAACAGATAGATTTTCATGCTCATTTTATAAAGATTTTGAGCTTTGCGGCAATGAAACTACGGCATCTGAATACAATTTTTTTTTTAGATCGACTTTCAGTCGATATTGGGATTTCTTTAGCTCAACAGATGTTTCACAGGGCGCTACTTCTTGTGTATATAATTTTCGGCCCGCGCGGGATTGAACCTGGTTACTTTAGATAACTAGTCTAATTCTCTACCAGCTGAGCTATGTGGATAAAAAAAACATAAATAATAAATATCTTTGATGAATTATATTTCAAATAACTTATATTTAAATAATATTCCGGACAAAAATATGTCACAATATGATCTAATCTTGTTGCCAGGTAATAGAACTTGTACAACTGTGAAGCAAGTTACCATCTTTATAACATATGTCTCATATATCCACATGCCTCAGTGGTTTTCTTTGAGACAATAGAAAAAAACATTATTATTATTATTATTGTTAATAAAAGCATCAGTTGCTGTTCTTGGCAATAGTCAAACGGAAATTCTTATAATTATTTCTATCTATTATTTATATCCCTGTCCATTATTTGTAAAAACCTCAATATTAGCATAATTGTATAGTAACCTTGATAGGAATTGCATCATCACTAGTTGCACCAAGCCTCTCGTTCACGTTCTTCTTCAATAACTGTGTGTGCATGAGAGGTTTTTATATATCTGTTAATATGGATATAAAGTGTATTAGCCGACTGCTGTATACCCCAGCTACTGGGACGCCTACAGCAGTATAATCTAATATGGATATTATTAATATAGATATACTATGATTGAAGGCGATTTTTTGGTTCAATACCAGAATGAAAATGCCAATAACTACTTTGAATCAAAATACTACTACTACTACTAATACTACTAATACTAACAATACTACTACTACTACTAAAAATACTAATAGGAAAAAATATAATTATTAGGATATTAACTAAATAATGATATAAAATATCTAGTGCATCATACTTTTTTGAGAAGACCCCTAGCTTCGTTGGTAAGATAGGCAGGTAGGCTGAGTCTTCCTTTCAGAATCTGGTTGTAAACATCAAGTAGCAATAAGAAAAATAATAATAATAATAATATGAATAATATTGATAATAATACTGTTATTATTGACAATGTATAAAACATACTTACACGGTCGATGGTCTTCTTGCGGTTTTCAGCTGTGAATGGTGGCTGGATAAAAAGAGTTTTTTGAATTTATTTTTATAAATCAAATGAACATATATTTAGCCCAAAAATGACTGAAGAAATTTCCAATATGAAGAATCGATATAGTACTTACCACTCTAACTACTGCGCTATCAATACTCAAAAAGCTAACAACGTTCCTCAACATAGTATGTTATCAATACAAAGCAATCTAATAATTCATAAAAAACTCAAAAAAACAGAAACTCACAGCTCCTGTGAGCATGTCAAACATGAGTGCACCCAGACTCCACCAGTCCACTGCCTTGCCATGTCCACTTCTCATCAAGATCTCTGGAGCCCTGTGGTGTGGTGGTTTGTTTTTGTGAGATTGTAGTGTGTCAATGTGGTAATGTGTCATTTCTGGTTTTAGTTGATGCATTAGAGCCTATTGTCACCAAAACAGAAAATCGATTATTTGAAAACTTCTTTTTTAAAGATTTTAAGTCTGAACTTTAACGTCAAAACACATACATAATGAAAAGATCGACAAATACAAAGAGTTAAACCCTGAAATATTTGAATGTCAAACATTACATTATATTAGTATCAATAATCTAGGCCGACTGCTGCAAAACCCAGTTACTAGGACATGTGCAGCAGTATAATCTCATTAGATTAATTATGGACATACATATACTCAATAGTGCCGCAGAAGGTGTGGGTGATTCCCCCCTCATAAATGGACTCTTTGCATAGACCAAAGTCTGTCAGCTTTACATGGCCTGTGGATATTTATTACTAAAATAAGGTAGCAGGAAAATATTTATTATTATATTCGTCATTATCATTATAATTCATTTAATGAAACATTTATATAATAGTGAAACAGAATCAATTAATAATTTAAATGATTTTAAACCGAATTTCAAAAACATGGACTCATGATGAAATATTCAAACGAAAATTCATGGATCTCAATTATTTCACATTGACACGCATACACATGAAACAACATCATCAACGTTTAGTGTCGTGTTATGATAGTCTATTACTCATCCCAGTCATCATCTTTGTTTCATGTCTGTTTCCATGCTAACATGGACGTTATATATTAAAAAAGAATACAAGAAAAATGATAGACTTAAAGTTATAAGACCCTTGTTATAGAACTAAAATTATAAATCCAATATTATGAAACAATTGTTATAAAATTACTGTTATAAATAAGTCATAACTGACATAAATCTAAAACTATAAAACCAATTTTATATGAATATTATATAAACAATGTTTTGAAACTAAATCCACAAACAGCAGACGCCAACCTTGGGAGTCAAGAAGAATATTCTCTGGCTTGAGGTCCCTATAAATGATCCCCTTGGAGTGCAGGTGCTCTAGAGCCAGTGTTATTTCTGCTAGGTAGAAACTGCAGTAAAAATCATTGCTAACGTTATTACTATTTTTTATATAACTGATATAACTAAACACAATCATTCATAGGTTTTTTGATGAATAAAGCTTTTTGATTTGTTAATAAATCGTTATTATAAAACTAAGCGATTTATTGTTACCGCGTTATTGTTGTCAGAGTAATAATAATAATAATAATGAACACAAAAAAAATAATAATAATAATAAAAATAATAATAATAATAATCAATAGGATTGTTATGTTTTCATGAACAGTACATTTTTAGACATAATGGTTTTTTCAAGCTTAAATAAAATAACAACATTTTTGAATATAAGATGTTTTTATAATAAAGTACAAAGCTTTTTGTGAGCAGTGTAACATTTAACATGAAAATGACACTATGATAACGAAAAGTTTTGTACTAATAAAAATTTATGAATACTAATGAATAAAAATTTAATTTTCAACGAATCAAATTACATCTAATGATTTGACTGGCTGAAACTCCATTATGACTCATGACATGGAAGATTATAAAACACCTGGCAGTGTCTTCCATGAAGATGCCCTCCTTCTCCAACTGCATGAACAACTCCCCACCACACAAATACTCCAATATTAAATACAACTTCCCCCCTGTCTGGAAAGCATACACCAGGTCGACGATGAAGGGGTGCTGAGGATTAGTTATATTATGGAGGTGGAAGCCTGGAAATTTTAACAGTGAAACACAATGGTTAATTGACCATGGTTTACAGTATCATCGTTTTTTGTGTTTTTGAAAATGGATTATAGTTTTTATCAATTAACGTAGCCTTATGATTTGTATTAACTTGAGAAAATTTTATAATTTTATTATTATGCACGCATTGATATTTTATCATTTAAAATAATTTTTCAGATTTATTTTCGGTGTTTATCAACATCAACCGAAGTTCTTTGCTATAAAAAACTAATGTGCTTCAATGAGAATATAAATTGCTGATCTTATGTGTACATTTTAACAAACTCTATAATCAAATAAATCTAGTTGAGACAAAGCTTTTCAATACATCAAATTCAGGTAACTGAGTTGAAAACATCATAAAATATATCAAAAAGCTTTGTGCCAATATAAAAAAATTAAGCTTGATTGATTTTAATTCAAATTTTTGGGGCTAGTGACTCACAAAAAAATAAACATAGCTATTAATTCTATTAATAACTACCTTAACTTCTTCCAGAATATTCCTTTCAGACCTTGTGTGGGCTGTATCTTTAGCGTTCCTCACAATTGTCGCCTTCAATGCAGTATAGTGGCGTTAACAAACAATAAAACCAGAAGTATACTTATAGTGGCGTCAACATACAATATAATAACAAGTATTAGTAAAATGAAGTCAAATTGATAGATTCCTAGACCACACGTAGAACATGAGTGACGAAAAACACTAAATGAGTAGTAAATATGTGAAAATAATCAGACCATAACACGAAAAACAATAGCATAAACCAACTTTTTTCAAGACCTTCATGGCAAACACTTTGTTAGCGTTAGGGGCTGTCATCTTCTTAACCAGGAACACCTGAAACACAACCAACCAATCATCATTATCCTCATCAGGAATTGTATCATCAATATTCTCATCATCATGAATGAAATAACCATT
The DNA here is from genome assembly GCA_964035795.1 of Pterobdella sp. o SKG-2022. Classification (NCBI taxonomy): domain Eukaryota; kingdom Metazoa; phylum Annelida; class Clitellata; order Hirudinida; family Piscicolidae; genus Pterobdella; species Pterobdella occidentalis. Next base: position 5,253,123 of record OZ038326.1, on the reverse strand, counting down.
ATTAACATCATTAAGAGCCTGTTTTATCATCCATGATACCAAAGCACTGATCGACCTCAGAAACACCTGACAGCGCATTTTTCCTTCTCGAATAAAATGATTGAGACCACCAAATTGATAATATGAGAGAATCCTGCACTTTGCAGAGACTGGATGAAACCTGCATTTGTATGACCCTTTTTTGCAATGTCTCATTTTGTACACTGAAGATTTTCCATTATTGTGCTTTTGACCCTGACCCAGGATCGGAACAGGTAACTTGGCATTTGATGTCTCACGTCGTTAAACAATACGCTAACTGACTTAGGCGTCTTAACTTTCCCACGTTGGTCGTGTAAAACGTAAAAACAAATTATAATTATATAAATAGTAACAATAAATTGAAACTATCAATAATAAACTCGAGAAAATAAAAATTAACACGAAAAAATTTTCTATGATGAACATTCAAATGCATAAGCATGAAAACAACTCAAAAGACCAGCATAAAAGTGGAGTTTTCAACACTAATCACTACACTCTTTTTAACACTCCAACAATTACATACCTTTCCATATCCACCCTTCCCGAGTAGTTTGAGCAATTGGAAGTTGCAAGGTTGTGCCTTGGGCTGGCCTGGATTCACTGTGTTTTCTGATAACTCAAAAGTCTCTATTCCCTCTCCTCTGTTTCAGCGTTTTTATAACTAGTGATAACTATATCTAATGACATTTAACATGTACTATTTGGAAAGATATGAAAGAGGATGAATGGTAATTGTGAGATTCAAATTTAATGAAAAAGTTGACCATTAGATCGCCTCTGGAGAATAGGTTGTGTAATTGATAAATTATAAGTATAGACTTATAACACACAATAAGATTTACGATATAATATATATCAAAAATAACTATTTATATAGCACCTGAGACAAAAAAAGCAAAATACATGTATTAATGTGAGAAATTTTTACTTTGATAAATCTTAAAAAAAGTTTATTATATTATTTTTTTTTTCCTAACATTAATTTTTAAAAAAATGGAAAGTTAAAAATATCCTAAATAACATCAATTAGATTCACAATGAATGTATTTATAGTAAACATACACCTATAACAAAAATTCAAATTTTTAACCATGATAAACATTTTATTACCAATATTCTAATGCAGAATTTGGCTATAGTGATGTAAGAATTCTGGAATTTGCAAGACCATTGGTAACTAATATATGACACATGTAAACAGTGGGCTAAAATTTTTATGAGCTTCATTAAGAAAAATGCATTATAAATTGAATCTTCAGGGACATGAAGTATCAATGTTTTGCTAATTGTTTTAAATATAACTCAATGAAATGAGACAACTTGTCGAAGACTTTTTTTTATTAAATCTATATTTTTATATTTCATATTATCGTGATGAGATTTTTAACATGAAAATTTTAACATCTTGATATGAACAGCAACCCTTGCACAGAATCTTAATGTAGATGTTGTTTGCTTGTTATATCATTGATTTATTGATGTGCATTCAATATTATACCTTAAGTTGAAATTGAAAAGGACCATTAGATAGAATTCTTCAAATTATGCAGTCAAAAAGCTATTGAAGAGTTTCAACTTGAAATTATCCTAATGCTCTTGCAGCTGTTTTTATACTGCATTTAATTTTTATGTTTAAACATTTGAAGTTAAGTAGAAGCAACATTGATTAAAAATAAAATTATTACAATAATGGAAAAATTACTTTACAAAATTTTAAAAATTTTTAAATATATTATTAAAAAAACAAATACTTAATGAATAAAAATTCATAAATTTGGTGAAATTCAGAAATTTGTTTAAAACAATGTAAGCTTAATAATGATAGTTTATACCATAAAGTATCACAAAAAAGTTTAAAAAAGACTCAGAAATGCACTTATTGAAAGACTAATTAAATCTTGTCACAATAATAATAATATACAAAGAACAAAGTCCTAGCTGTTTCCATTCTAATTTATTTGGGAATTTAGTTTAATAAAAAGTGACCCAAAATTTGGTGTTTATAGGTAATATTTGCTGTTAAATCTTGGACTGATGCTCTTTTAAAAATTGAACTCATTGAAAATTTTAGTGTTGTTCTTACTGGGATGAATGTATTTGAGAGACTTTTTAAATATAAGTAAAAAAAAGATTTATGAAATATAATATATGAGGTATGTTCAAAGATTGATTTGCTTGATGATTGATCGTGTTTGATATTTGAACTTAAATAATAACATTTAATTTTGAAATACTCATATAAATGGGAATTTTTAAAATTTTTCATGCATCGAAAATTTTCATTCTTATAGGTTAGAGAAATAGGTCATTCCCAATTATAACCATCTTTTGGAACAAAAATCAAACTATATTAATTAAAATTGAAATAATTGAATGTTGCTTTTTTAAGGGTTTTAAATACAACTGAATTCTTTAAGTAGACCCCAAAACATGAAAAAATAAATGTACATATTCAAACTACCAATAATTTTGAAGTTTTCTTGAAAAAGTATTATATCATACACCTTAATGATAATTTCAGATTGTGAATCATATAATAAAATGATATGAACTCACTTCATCGTAATTTTTGGGCCAGAATCACAAAATTTCTGTAAATTCATAAAAAAAGAAATAAAGATTAGAGTTAGTAATTATTAAAATAAAAATGGCTGAACGAACATCAACTGTATCAGCTGGAATGTTGGCAATTTCTTCGTCACTAGAATCATCATCTCTAACCACGTTTTCTTCATTTAAGTCAATAGTAAAAAGTCCTGATCCTGCCATTATTCTAAAGATTATCTATTATTTTAGTATATATAATACATTTATAAGTGTTGCTATTTTTTGTGCAAATTAAATGACACATCAATGAAGGAAGAACACTGCGATAAACAAAATGTGAAAGTATGTCATAAAAAGTGAAAATTTCAATTGAAAATCATTATTTTTTGATTTATGTCTGTAAAATATTTATATTTTTTTTTTAATATTTTTCACTTTACTTAAATCTATTAGGAGTTAATTTTGTTTTTTACTTTAATATATTGGAGATTTTAAAAATTAGATTCAATGAAAAACCTCGATATATTAATTTCAATTTCTTAATTGAGTTATTTAACTTTTTTTCTTATTGCTTTCTGTAGTAAAAAATTTTTAAAAGTTATAATAAAAAAGTTGAGACCTTACTAGTCTTTAATTTAAACTTTCAATTTCAACGCCATTTTACTTTTTTTTATTTCTTCTAATAATCAATAAATTAAATTTCAGTTTTTCAATCATTAAATCTAAATTGGTTCAAGTTGAATATGCAATAAAAAAAATGAATCTTAACTAAAATACATTTCAAGCTTCTCTTAGATTAAGATTTTCAAAAAATTTAAAAAATGGTTTTTAGATGTTATTTTATTGAATTCATTAAACTTATCAAATGCTTTACAATACGTTGGTTTTTATCAAAAATTTGTATACTTCAGTTGATAATGTGAGTTCAACTTATGAAAAGACTTGGATCGATAAACTGACGAAAAAATTTTATTTGAATTACATCAAAAATTTTTTGAATTTTGCGGAGGTTTTTAAATTAAAATAAATAAATTTCATTTCAAGCACATTAATCATTTTGTGGTCCGAATCCATTGGCTTAAGCATCATTAAAAAAACGTTCTTAAATAATTGTTATTTTGTAAGCATCATTATTACTATTTCATGAATAAAAATACCACAAAGTATTTCATGAAATACCAATTACTATGACCAAATAGACGCCATTTTAAGCTCCTAAATGATATAATTGTTAAATAATTAAAAGTATTAAAAATTCAAACATAAGTACAGATATAGGAGTGGCACAAGCCTATAAAAGATTTATGACTAGATTTGCTATCTTTCTTAGAAATTGTTTTATTAATATTTATTTTTTTACCATTTGTTTCATTATTTTAACAGTTGTTAGTATAATTTCTAAACATCTGTTGCAATTTTTTCTTTAAATTCATCCAATTTCTCAACGTTTCAAAAAGATGGCAAAATTATTTTTGGTTTTAACTTTGATTTTAGTTCATTTGAACTTAAGCTCGAGTCAAGAGAATTTAGATATAGTCAGAGTGTGCGAAGCCAATGCATTTATGAACACAATGGTGAAGTTGTGCTTTGATGATTCAGAAGATAAAAGAAGCACAGGTATAATAATAAAATAATTTTTTAATTATTTTTTCAAAATTTATTATCTCAAAAATATATACTAACGAAACAGCAGCCCAAGAGTGGATCAAAACAATACCAGAACTTAATGGAGACTATGACACGGCCTCAAAATGGCTGATAAACATATGCTGTATTAAAGGGTGTCCTAGGGATTTACTCCGTGATGTTTGCTTCATTTTACAAGCTCGTGTACGATAATTATTTAATTGAACTATACTTGTTGTTTTTAAACATTTTTTTTGTTTCAACCACTTTTAAATTAATTTTTTGTTTTTTAACTTGCTCAATAATAAATTATAAAACGTTTTAATAAATGACTTCTTCAAAACATTTTTGAAGAATAAGATTTCATCTTTTTAAAAAAGTTGCAGAAGTATTACCCCGATAAAGTTGTCGCAAGATTTACTATTATCCCAAAAATTTAAATTTTGTCTTTTCAAATCTTCATCTAGCATTTAAGAGTATGTGACAAAAGATAGATTAGTTGATATATTTATAACAGAAAAAAGCGATACTTTTTGATCAAAAAAACTGAGAACCATGTTGAGGCTTTGTCGATAAGGCTAAATTTATCCAAAAGCTAATATTGCTGCTTGAATAAAATTATTACAATTCACTCAAATTGACAATATTTCATGAAAATTAATTATTGAGAGCTGTCTCAAATGACTTCCCGCTTCGAATCCATATATGAAAAGCTTTCCAACCTAATCCGATGAACTTAAGAAATTTATCTGACCCGTTTCATGATAATTTTCGATGAACAGCTTTATTTCTGAGAACTTTTTAAAATTTTTTAAAAATATTTGCTTCGTCGGCCCGTATAACTTAACTGCTGAAGCTTTAGAGTAATTAACTAAAATTATCCGATTTGATTCAGCCCCTGTTCCATAGAACATTAAAGTTTTAACAAGTGCTTTGGTCTACAAGGATAAGTGCATTATAACATAAAAATTTATCAAAACTTAAGAACTCATGAATTTCACAGTTAGGTATCGCTCAGAACCAGTGGTATCTTGAAAAATGAGTTTATTTTTTGGATAAATGCTCAAAAGCTTTCAAGATTTCAGATCAACAAAGAAAAAGTATTCATTCGAAAACTGAAACAAAGGTTTTCATAAGTCTAGCTTACCTTATCAAATGATACTAAAAGTTGAAAAAAGTATTTTTATTTATATTTGTTCTTAAAACTTATAGGGTGTACTAATGTATTATTCACGATAGTAATTGCATGAATAATTGATTGATCAGGGTATTTGTAATTATGAAGTGAGAATATGTCATGAGAGGAAAACTGACAGCGTACTTGAGTAGCTATGCTTTTAATTGCTAAACGATTAAGTGATGCAGAAACGAAATAAAGTTAGCGACTTACAATTCGATCTAGGCTATTCAACTTTCAAGATATATTTATACTGTATCAATTTTTCTTTGGTTTAATATTTCTTATAACAAAGTCGTTTCAGATAAATTTATTGTTTCATTAGAGCTGAAATTTTCAATAAGTACAACTTTATCAAAGTTTTGTAAAATTTTGTGAATATATGTAGAAAGTGAATTACAGATAAAGTAAAAAGATCGAAGAATAATTTTATTGAAGTTATTAGTTCGAAAAAAAGATAATTAAAGTTCTTTTTATTGTAATTGTTAACTAAGTTGTTGATAGATAAAAGATTGGGATAACATTTCAAAAAGTCCACAGTTGAGAGAAGAAAAATAACAAATAAAAAAATTTTGAATAATTTTGAAAATACCTTTTTAATTAGAGAGATTTTTTACTTTAAATAAAACTTGACTAAAACTTTAGATTTTTTAAATATTTTAAAAGTAAACTGACAGTTCAATTTAATCGTAATTAGAATCTTTAATAATATAATAACCACTTGTTTATTATTGTAAACTACCTTTACTTCAAAAGTATGGAAGAAATTGATGATTCTTTTTACAGGTAATTTTCTATCTAATTATTTAATTCTAGATACCGGTACGTATATCTAATTGATCAATTTTCATTGCCTGTCAATTGATTTTTTCAAAATCAATTTAATTCTAGTTATATTGATATCTGGATAAAAAGATATCAAATAAACACTTCAGTCGCCAAAGATATGTTTTGGGGGATAGTGCAATGAGGAAACTAGCCTCTCGCAGCGTTCTCTTGGTAGGAGTTGGAGGTTTAGGCGTCGAAATAGGTTGGTGAAAAATTCAATTCATAGAAAAAAATTTATACATTAATAAACTTTCCAGCCAAAAATCTTGTTCTTGCTGGTGTAAAAGTAAGTAATTTTTCAATTACTTCATATAATATTAAATGCATATAATTTTTTCTGCAAGAGCTTAGATCTGTTGGACAAAACTCAATGTCATATACATGATCTTTCAAGTCAGTTTTTTATATCAAAAGAAGCTATAGAACTCGGAATGGCAAGGTAAAATCAATATTTGTGTTCATGAATAAATACCCAAAATAATCTTTATATTTATTTAAAATGCTAAGTGCATATTCATCTCAATTATAACATGTTTTCAGAGCAAAAGCAGTTCTGAAACCTCTGCATGAACTGAATTCACATGTTGAAGTCAACATCTGTCCCTATAAACTTGATGACCTTAGTTTTCTGTCTTCATACCAAGTAAGACTATAGTACTATCTGATATATTTGTTTTAATAATATGCCAGATGGAGTGGAATAAAAAAGTATTCACGGTTGTAAGTATAACATAAATATTCAAAATGAAAACACTTTCTGAAGTTCATCCATGTACATAGTGCCTTTTTGTATCTTCATTGTTTGTATCTTCACATAGATGTTAGCTCAATTCACAGAAAGCCTTTTGAACTTGAATAAACTTTATAAAGTGATTTTATTTTAGAATATCATTGGAGATTCATCTGATGTGGTTATCTTTTTCCATTAAAATGTAAACTAAAATAAGATTTATCAATATATTTATGGTTCATAAAAATCCTCTTATGTTTATTTATATATATATATATATATATGAATACATATAAATATGTATATATATATAATGATATACTGATTTATTAAATATATAGTCCACAAAAAGTATCACTTATAATTCCCACAATTTACAAATGAATCTACAGTGTGTGATATTAACTGAAGTTCCATTAGAAATGCAAGTGAAAGTGGATGAATTTTGTAGGCAACAAAATCCTTCTATACCTGTGAGTATATAACTGTTAGATCAATGTTATCATACATACATACATACATCTTCTTCAGCTGCATTCATCCACCTTCAGGCAGGTGCATACATACATACATGCGTTATAATAAATAGTATCAACCCATACTAGCGTTGAAAGGAACGTAAAACGATAATGATGACGACGATGATGAGTATCACATTGATTATAATTCCCACCAACCACGCCCCTCAAAGTTCATGAGTGCTGATGTTTATGGAGTGTGTGCATGGTCATTTTGTGACTTTGGAGCCTCGTTTGAGGTGGAGGATTGTGATGGTGAAGACTCTAAAGAGTTCTTCATCTGTGATGTCACCAAGGTTGCTGATGGTGCTTTGGGGTGATTATAAAAACAGCAATAAAGAAAATTATTATTTTTCTTATAATTATAACGATAATAATTATTTTTTTTATATATATTAAAACAAAAATAATAATAATATTTACAGTTATGATTATAATATTTTCATCAGCGTTTTTGACAAAAATAAAATAATCTTAATCAACTACTACTACGGCTAATATGAGATATGACTGAACCAGTCAGAGGCAGGAGTGGTGACGACGCTGGAGGGGCATCTACACGGGTTGGAGACAGGAGACTGGGTGGCGTTCAAGGAGGTGTCGTCTATGACTGCTCTCAATGGTCTTGTGTGTGCCGTCAAAGGTATGCATGTTGCATGTTGTTGTTAGTTGTTGTAACATCTTCACCGAAAACTTATATAGAAAATCCTGGAAACGAGCGTAAACGACGACGACGATAATAATGATTGTTGATAGTTATTATTAGTGTTGTGTTGGTGCCTTATTTAGTTATAATATAACGAATAACTTTGTCATATGAATAGATTAACATTCCACTTATGGTTTAAAACCTTATAAAACCCACCAAACAGTATTATCTCCAACCACTTTCTCCATTACTGACACGTCGTCGCAAGAATTCAGCCAGTTCCAAGGAGTCGGCATCGCCAAACAAGTGAAGATGAAGAAGAAGATAGCTTTTGTAAGTTGAGATTTTTAGTATTGTTTTCAAGATGGGTATGGTCAAACTGTTGAAAATTCAGCAAAGATTTTTCTCAAAATTTTTTTTCAGTCACAAGAAAATTTTAAATTAGATTATTGTTGGTGCGTATGGTTCAAGATATTTCAATTGATTTTTTTTATGTATATCTGCGAAAATATCGAAGATATGTTTAAAAAATTCATTTACAACAACCTCAATGAGTTTTAATCATGACTACTACACAACAGAAAAAGCTTAAGGACCAGCTGTCGAAACCTGACATTACCTCATTAGACTGCTCTAAGCAAGCTCTCAACAACCACCTCTGCCTCCTCACTCTCGACTACTTTAGGAACCATGAGGGTGGCAAACTGCCACATGCTTGGTTGGTCGATAAAAATATTTTTGCTCATCGTTTATTTTTAAGTATATTTATATCCGTATATTTACTTTTAATAAGTCATTGTTTTTAACTTACAACAGTTGTTTTTAACTCATACCAGTTAGTTTTAACTCATAATAATAGTTATGGTTTTTTCTATAGTTTGTTACTCATGGTTTGTTAAGTTCTGTTACCTTCATCGTGTTTATGCATTGAAATTCTTAGGGGATCATCCTTATTTTCTGCACCATCATCCTTGTTAATATAATTATTGTCATTATTATGTTTGCATTATCATCACATCCATTATCACAACTATCAACTTCATTAGATCAACACAAACAAAATGACAAGACGTTAGTTGTATAAGTTATAATAAGGTTCTATCGTAAAAAAATAATGAAATAATAGCGATAAAATAAAAGCAAGAACATAATAATAGTGAAAAAATAATAGAAAAATAATAAAAACGGATTAGAATTTAAAATACAAATTAATGCCTTTCTCAGGGGCATTAAGGATGTTGAAGAATTTGTGAAGAAGGCTGAGAAGATCAATGAAGAGAGGAAGCTTATGGTGCTGTGATATTATTTGAATTATTTTTATATTTAAATTTTATTTAAAGTTAATAACTTGATAAATAAATCAATCAATACTTGTTTTACTTCACTAAATACACGATATAATGTTATAATCAATTTATGCCGAAAAGTACTACATTATCACCACATCACCGCCTTACCACATTTCCAGACATGGTCAGAAGCAGACATAGACTTCATAAAGGTGTTTAGTCTGACGTGTGGAGGGCAATTGTCGGCCCTGTGTGCTTTTATGGGTGGAGTGGTTGCCCAGGAGTGCCTCAAGGCTTTATCCAATAAGTTCACTCCCCTGATGCAATGGGTAGAAAGGGTGGTGATGATGATGATAACGATGATGATGAAAAAATAAAAAGAATAATCAAAATTACTGTTGCTACTGTTGTGTTATTTCCAAACTCTTCATCATTCACCCCATCAAGCTGCATACAGATGCAAGAGAAGTCTGTCCAGATTTCAGTACTTGTCAAATAGCTGAGCTTGATTCATTCAGAAACACAAGGTTATCTATCTATCTATCTATCTATCTATCTATCTATCTATCTATCTATCTATCTATCTATCTATCTATCTATCTATCTATTTATCTACCTACCTATCTATCTATCTATCTATCTATCTATCTATCTATCTATCTATCTATCTATCTATCTATCTATCTATCTGTCTATCTATCTATCTATCTATCTATCTGTCTATCTATCTATCTATCTATCAACATGTTCCAGGTATTTCAATGAAGTCATCTGCATAGGAGACAGTCTTTTTGATAAGCTCACCAACATGAATCTGTTCATGGTAAACTGCCATTTAAACCTATATGAAAATAATAAACTGTATTTGCTATTATTTACAATGTTCACTATAATTGTTGCTAATGTAATTAATCATTGAACTATGTTACAGGTTGGCTGCGGTGCTATCGGCTGTGAACTCTTGAAGAATTTTTCATTGCTTGGCATTTCAACCAATAAAGGAAAGGTATATCTTTGCTTATGTATCTATCTATTTAATTATCTATTTTTTTATCCATTTATATATCTATTTGAATAAATAAATAAATTCTTTCACCCACCTACTCTGCAGACGACAGTCACTGATTACGACCTGATTGAGAAGTCCAACCTCAACCGACAATTCCTGTTCAGACCACAGCATATCAGTGTATTTCTTTTTCTGATTTTCGACACTCATTATTCAAGCTAAACAGTTTATATAATGTTCGACATAAAGAACATTTGAAGTTTATTGAATCTCACTTGGAGTCGGATAAAATTATTCCATTCATTAATAAAAAAAATAATTTTTTATAGAAACTTATCGTTTTAAATACTGTCAAGGTTATAATTGCCATTTGACATAGATTAATTTTATCAATACCGAAAATGTTATAGTTGAAACTAATATTTGAAGAAAAAACTTGCATACATTTACATAATGTAAATTGGCATTTTTTCGATAGGTATTCATTTAAGCGAGAAGCTCTATAGTCTTATACCTTAGAAACTTGATTTACTCATTAAAAATTTTTATTGATTAGCTTTTTAGGTTTAGATATATCTTCTATGTTGACCAACATGCTGAAAAAGTCAAGATCATATTTTATTGATTCCTAAAACCACAGAAAAACAAGAGCACAATTGCCGCAGAAGCAGTTTCCGTTATTAATCCAGGTGGTTGAAAAGATAGATAGATAGCTAGATAGGTAGATAGATAGTTAGATAGATAGATAGATAGATAGATAGATAGATAGATAGATAGAAAGACAGATAGATAGATAGATAGATAGATAGATAGATAGATAGATAGATAGATAGATAGATAGATAGATAGATAGATAGATATAACGCTATAAAAGCTAATTTTTTAATTCACAGATATCAATATTGACGCTATGCAGAAGAAAGGTTGGACTAAAATGAAAACAATAACATAATAACAATAATAATAACAATAAACAACAATAATAATAATATTTTCAATAAAACACAAACACACAGTGTGTTGGGAGACAGAGTCGACCACATTCAGTGACTCTTTCATACGTAAAAATGACATAATAGTCAACGCCCTCGACAATGTTGAAGCTAGGAAATATATGGACGGGTGAGAGGAGTTTGAAGGGGTTTTAATAGTATAATCATCATGGGATAAAAGCGATTTAATAATAACATCTCTTGTTGTTTTTATTTCAAATTTTAATAATGTTGTTTATCAAATTATAATTATTGTTTTGAAAAATATTATTATTCAAATTTTTATGTTTTATTTACGTTGTTCTCATTTATATTTTTATTATTGCTTCTTTTTCCATTAGTTAATGTTCACCTCGAGTAGCTCTTTAAAACCTATCAATTGCGTAACTGAATCCCAACCTAGCGCGACTTTAAAAATCATTATCATTACTTCCACTGTTGATATCTTCATCGCAACTTTCAACAACACATCAAGGCGATGTGTATCCAATCAGAAGCCCCTGCTCGAGTCAGGTACCTTGGCAACTAAAGGTCATGTGCAGGTTATTGTGCCATTCATCACTGAGTCTTATGGCAGCCAGGTGGGTTCATGTTTTAATGTGTTTTATTGTTTTCTATAGTATTGTTGCTTTTTTAATAAAGTACGACTTTTTTATTGTTAACCTCTTGTTGTTGCTATCAGTTTATTATTGATATTTTTGTTTCAAGGTATTTTAAATATAGAATATAATTCACTACATTGCCAACATTATAACTCTATCAAACTGACATCACCATACAACCCTACATCCCCACACCATCTTGTAGTCGGACCCCGACGATGGTGGAGAGATTCCATACTGCACTCTCAAGTCATTCCCCTCCAACATCCAACACTGCATTGAGTGGGCCAGAGAAAAGGTTGGTGTGCTTTGTTTGTTGATATCATGTTTATTTGTGCATCTTGTATGTTGGAATTATGTATAATATTATGTGTGTTATATATTGGATATAATCATTATTATTATTATCCTTATTATTATTATTATCCTTATTATTATTGTTATTATTATTATTATTATTATTATTATTATTATTATTATTATTATTATTATTATTATTATTATTATTATTATTATTATTATTATTAGTATCATTATTATAGTATAGTTGACACAATAGAAAGCGTTATATAAACCTCACGTTTCTTTCTTTCTCAGTTGCTATAGAACAGTTTATAAGTAAAGCAGAAAACTTTGAATTTCAATAAAACTGATAAACAATAGTGTTATTCAAAATCTATCATGTATTTGTTATCAATCAACAAATATCCTATGACTTATATCATATACTGTTATCTATCAATATCGATTAGTATAACATAGAGACTTGAATGCATGGACAGTTTGAAAGCTTGTACGTGCAGAAGGTGAAGACTTATCAGCAGTACTGGAAGGAGAACAACCTCGATGCCCTGTTGCTGGTAGAGATGGGGGATGTTCAATGTGTTGAATTTTAATTTTTGAAACACCATCACAACGACAAACACTCACCCTCACAAGTATTATCACTACCAGCAACAACTCTCACCACCCCAAACATTATCTTCACTAAAAACTCTATAAATACAACAACAACCCTCACCACCCCAACCACCATGATGGCCAATAGTCGTTTTTACCACCATCATCATCATCACCACACTAATCATCATTATCCCAACCACCATCACTACCAACTCTTACTTCACAATATTAATTCCATCTTTTTCAAACTCTCATAACCACAATCACCACCTTCAGCTGCTACAGTCAGGCCAGGAGACGCCTCAGAAGAGTAAAGTGGCGCTGAAGTTGGCTCTGGAGATGTCAGCACCTCCTACGTTGGCATACACCCACTTCATCATTCTTGCCAGGCTCAAGTTTCAGAAGTACTTCAACCATAAGGTTTTTGTGGGGGTTTTGCTGTTAATTTTATCACATTAAAATTTTTAAATTTTTATTATAGAAATAAGTTTTTTCCATATAGGTTTCGTGAGGTTTATAATGGATTGATCCTTTAAATTATTTGCTGAATTAAAACTATTTGATCTAAACAGGCTCAGGACCTCATCCGAGCATTCCCCATGGACACCAGGAACAATGATGGAAGTATGAGAAACTTTGCATGGAATGTTGAAAAATATAAATAAGGATATAAATACCAATAAAAATAATAATTAAATAATAATAATAATAATATAAAAAAATCAATTATTTATATTATATAATTATTATTGTTGTTATTACTTTTATACTTTTCTTATATACACTTGATAATGTAAGTTAGACATATGAAAAGCTTCGTAATTTAGATTAATAAATATTTTGTGTTTGTTTACCTCATTTATCATTTTCAATCATTTATTGATATTTTCATCTCAAACTTTGTTCTTATTCTAAATCATATCATATAGGTTTATTTTGGCAACTGCCCAAAAGGCCTCCCAAACCAATCACCTTTGACTACCAAAACCCCCTGTTAGTCTTCCATATGTCATAGTTCTAGGTCATCATTTTAGTGCAGACATGGATCTCAATTGTTTGATCTTTTTATTCGTATCATCATAACAAATTTGTTGTAGTAGTGCATCCGATTTTCAGTTCAGCGACATTTGTTGTATATTACTATCAATTGCGCAGTCGAAAGCATCATTTTGAGTGATTTATGCTTGAATGATTGGATATTTGAACTATCAAAATTTTCAACAATCAATCATCATAAACTAATTATTCAGTTTTTATTCACCAAATCATACAGGCATCTAACGTTCATCAAAGCATTTGCAAAACTCAAGGCTCGTATCTCCAATCATGCCATCAGTGAAAAGGTTTGTCGAAAAGCTATCTCAATTTTTATCGCTTGAAATAAAACTATAATAAATAATAAAAATAATAATAGCCAATAATAAATATTGAGTCAAATTTTAAAAATGTATCTTTAATGGCGCATGGCCGTTATAATTCCATTTAATTTGCTTCATTGGATAATAATAGTAATAATAATCATCATCATTTAATAAATACTCTCATAAATATGGATAATTAAAAAAAATATGATAATTAATCAAAATCAAAACAAATAATAATATTCACGTGACCGACATAGGAAAAGGATGACTCATACATTTTGAAAGTTTTGCAGCAAGTGCATATACCTGAATATGTGTACCATGAGAAGGTTTTTGTTATTTATTATGTTTTTATTATTTTTTTTTTGTTTGTATTATTTTTATTTATTTATTTTGTAATTATTTTTGTGTTTTTATCATTTCTTATGTTTACATTATTTTTTGTTTTATTATTTTTTTTTTCAATTTTATTTTAGTATTATTCATTTTTATTTTGAACTTATGATTTAATTCAAATTAAATTTTCAAAAATAGTACGTTGAAACTGACGAGTCGGTGACGAAAGATAAAGTGGAAAAACCCAAAGAGAAAAACGAAGATGAGCTTCTAAAAATAGCACTGCAACTAAAAGAGAATCTAGGAAGCAAAGGTTCGCACCTTTAATTTATATCTAATCATTCAATTTATTTTAAATTTTTTGATTTTTGAGAATAAAATTTATAATGTCATCAAAATTATATATAATTTTATATACTTATTAAAATATATAAAATTTCATTAATCAATTGAACAATCACACACACACACACATCATAACAACCACACCACTCAAGATTTCCATTCCCATTCTCACCCCCCTCCCCCTCAGATCCACCTAGTCTGGCTGAGGAAGTGTTCGAGAAGGACGAGGATGGTAACGGTCATATTGACATTATCAGCTCTTTGGCGGTATTAAAATATTCTATTTCATGTTAAATTTCAAGTTTTATAGCGTTAATTTGATAAGATTGAGGCGTTGAAGGGAATTGAACCCGCTAACTTTAGATAAGGTGTGAAGCTCAGTGCTCATATCAGCATTACCTTTATTATTACATTTAATTTTTTTCCATCATTGCTATTCATCATCATTTGTTCATTCTATATATAATTGTTATTTTTACTTGCTTTAAACTTCACCCAATGGGCTAGAAATATCTTAAAGCGATATGAATTTCCATTATTATTGGTACCACACTCATCATTTCTATATTTATTATAATTATTTTTTGCTGACCCCATATTTCCACCCTTCTCACACCAGAACCTTAGAGCCAGCACTTACGGCATCGAACAGAAGGATCGCCTAGAAATCAAAAGGGTTGCCGGTAAAATCGTGCCTGCCATTGCCACCACCACTGCCGCCATCGCAGCCTTGGTTAGCTTATAAACCCTTTTTATTGAATGCTGGTCAGATTATAAGCACTATTTTGAATGAGTCAAATCCCTCTTAAAAAAGACAAATGTCGTTAAACGATGACAATGATAGACTAAGTCTGTTAGTTGAAATGGTTGCTTATAATGATATGTAATAATGACTTTAAAACTCGAAAATCTTGGAAAAAGATATTAATCTGATAAGTTAAATTAATAATAATTATGTTAATTAGAAATCTTTATTCTTTTAAACTAATAATTTACCAAATCACAAAACATACAATGACGCCACAGGTGAGTATAGAGCTGATTAAGTTGGCGAAGGGATCAAAGGGTCATTTAAATTACTTCATCAACTTGGCAGTCCCTCTCTTCGTCTCATCCCAACCCGCCCCTGCCCTCAAACACTCCATGAGGTCCCAATCAAACATTAGTTTTTGATTAGTTGTTGAGTTAATTGATTAGTCTTAATTAATATATAAATTAAGGGTTTAGGATTACTATTTCAATTTAAAATAAATATAATAAGTAATTTTTAAAATTTTTATGGAAAAAATTATATAGCGAGCAATTAAAAACGCGATTTGCTTTAAAAACGCTTGAATTAATCATTCAATAGGTTAATAAATCAATCAATAAAAGATAAAATAATTCCTTTGTTAACAAAACTATATAAAGATATACCAAACTCAATCAACGTGCGTCAAACCACTGATACCTTATCAACAGCAATGGCCTGGAGTACACTCAGTGGGACAAATGGTCAGTGCAAGGAGACGAACAAACGACTCTGGAGTCCTTCCTCAAAACTCTCAAAGTGGGTTTGGAGCAGATTTGGTTTGCCTTGTGTTGTGAGAGTTGTGTTTTTGTGTCTGTTCATTTTAATGTTGTATGGGATGCTTGGACAAAATCTAATGGAAAATTTTTTGAGATTTTGTTTTTTTTACTGTTTTTAACTTTTTGGTTGTGTCGATTAAAAATATTGAACTCCTAAATAATATATTCATTATCCTCGTCATCATCATAGTTTATTGTTTCTAGTTGGGTGTCATACACATAAAAAACACTAATTTAAATCCTCATGTTTATTTTAACTTTTAAAATGTTGTGCATATCAATAAACTGCTTTTTCCATTCCAGAAGACATACAAGTTGGAACCAGTGTTAGTGTTGCACGGAGTGAAGCTGGTCTTCAGTGCCGACATGATCTCCTTGCATAAGAAACGACTCAAGAAAACGTACTGTTTTAATATTTATTAACCACAATTGAGTAGTATAAAAACACGATAAAATTTTGATTTTTTTTACTAAAGCGAAATTTTTCAATATAATTTCTATATTACCATCAGATAACTCGTGTTCATATATTCCTCATTTTGGAGGCCTATTATTCAAAACATAATGTTATACTTGTCATGGTGATGGCTATTTCAGAATTTCTGCGCAATAAATGTAGCCATTAATGATTTCG
>OZ038326.1:5198141-5235781 GCA_964035795.1 Pterobdella sp. o SKG-2022 | reverse complement strand
CGTTGAGGCGTTTAATTAGATAGGTGCCGCGTTGCGTCAAAGGTGCCTGTATGTATGAAAAGTGATCAATATAACTTCGTAATTTATGATTGCAATTTGTTTAAAAGTTAATGAGTCATCCATTTTAGGAAATTTCATGAAAGTTGAAGAAATTGATAGAATTAATTTATTCATGTCTAAATAATGAAAACTCAATTTGATGTATTTTATCACTAAAGCAACCTCAATTACCAACATCTTATATTTGTTGTTTGCATCAATAAAGATAATCAAAATAAAGTATTCTAATTTTAATGTATATTTGAAAAATAAAAATTTATATTTTAATTTATTATTTAACAATATTTCCATAGACTATTGAGCTTTGTGAAGCTGAGCAAAGAAAAGTACGTTGATTTTGTGGTGTCGTTTAAGGAGAGTGTCGATGAAGAGGGCAAGAGAGTGGACCAGAATGGACCTGTTGTACGATTTCTCTTCAGCTAATAACACAACTTATTAATCTATTTGTGATTTTTAGAAATATTTCAGTTTTTGCGTCAGTTTTTTATTTGTTTTTAGAAATGATTCTTTAATAAATTATCTTTTTGCTTAATAAATTTTAATTGTACGTGAGTAGTTAAACATCAAGTAATTTTGAATTCGAATATTTTTAACACGTCTCAAAAGTTCGATAAAATTAAATACTGAAAAATTATTAAAATATTACTTGATAAATTTTATAAACGAATAAATAAACTTTATTTTGCTAAACTTAAACCTTTTTTTTGTCTATTTTAACTTATTTAATTCTAAAGGAAAACGAGCTATAAAAAGGATTTGATTGATTGATTGATAAGATAGTTATTTAATTTGAAATTCGAGCATCGTATGCATGCGAGGTACAATAAATTGAAAGTCGATCTGTGTCAAAATGAGGCGCAAGTGGCAGACTTGGAAACAATGATTCATGTTGATCGTAATGAGATATCAGGCTAAATAACGAAACACTAGAATAAAACAGCTTAAAGTTAGTAAAACTTGTAGAACGGAAAATTAGTTAATATAGCCAGAACAATGGTAAGTTATTGAGAATAATGATAGTTCACCTGAAATAATTGAGGGTTCAGAAAAAATAGTGGTTTAGGGAAAGATGATATCGGTTTTTGTGGATGATTGTTGAAGTATAATAGCCTAAACTGAATTTTAAGGCCAACAAACACAAAGTATTTGTTTTTAAAGACACGAAGCTTTTTGTAACATTAGCCTACATTATCAAGTGATAATAAATTTAGTATCGCACATAATACATAAGTACATCTTAGAAGTATTAGAAACTGGATGATTGTTGCCCATGAGAAATGATGGTAGGTTGAAGGGCATAATGGTGAGCTATGAATGATGATGGTGAGTTGTGTAGGGTGATGGTAAAGCTTTTCGCTTGTATCTATTGAGTGGTCGTAAATCTTCGTATTGTATCATGGCTCAAGAAAATCTTTATTATTTGTTTTAGGTTTTCTATCTCTTATCATTCTGTTCAATAGTTCAAGTTCATAGTTTGTTCATCAAACTCACTAGAAGCCATTGTAACTGCATTCCTAACTTTCCTCAATGGTCGCATGTTTGCATCAACATTTTTACCAAAAAGTCGATAAGGTTTTTGTGCAGATTGGACTGATTCCTTGTGAAAGCACAGATAAACTGATAAAAAGTTTATTTTAATTTTTGTTTTTATATTTAAATGGCTAATTATATTCGTATACATTTTTTTCTATTGCGAATTGACCAACAACATTTTGTTTCAGTGTCAAGGTGTCATGACTGTATCTGTAAAGAACCCAGTGGTAAATTGGAAGACTGTGCTTTTATCCATAATGATTTGTGTTTATTGTTTTTGGCATACACAAGTAAGGAGTAAGGTTTTATATGTGATTGTTAGTATTTTCTTACTTTCGCCCCAGATTGTGGACGTCAAAAATTGTACGGCGTTGAAGGTTTGTATAGCTCTCTTATTGTTTAGGCTTCGAAGCATACCAAAAAGTCAAAGAATCAGTTTTAAATTCATAATATTACGTGTATTTTAATAAACTAAACTAAACTGAACAAATAAAATAGGTTTACTCTATGAATGATTGGTTTACTGTATCCTATAACGAAATCTGCTTAGTGCATAGATGGGACAATGATTAACAAGTTCCACTTTTACATATCCAAATGATAAATATCAAAAAAAAGATTGAATAAAAATTCAGCTTTAGTTTGCGACTGTTGGAACCTTATAACAACTCATTAGACTCGAAACGCGTATTAAAACTTCAACTTATGAGGAATTTTTACATATCAAAAGTTTCAGCTCATTTTTGAATACAAAAATTTGAATTATTTTATATAGAAATTTTTGTAAAAAGTTTTAGTCTATGGAAACATACAATGTCTCTAAAAAGTACTGTTTCATTTTATAATTGTTAAGACAATATTTGAAGATTTTAGGTTTTTTGTTATATTTAAAACTCATAATAACATTTTAATCATCGTTGTAAGGGTGATGACCGTTGTAATGATAACATACAAGTTTAATTTATGAAAAAGCTTAAATCTCTTCTAACGTTTTAGAGACATCTTGAGTTTTGGTTTATATAAAAACGATCAATAAAACTCATTATATAAAAACTTGCAAATTGCTGACTTGAAAACTGGCATTTGAAACACAAAGATTGAAAAAATGATATATTCCAAGTACCAAATTTACTTATAACGAGAAAGTTAGCCATTCAAAATAACAACTCTAATTTTAATTTTCAAATTCAATTTTTTTAATAAAAAATTAATTTAAGAAATTAATGTTAGTTATAAAAATTTTCTGGTCAATACTTGAGGGCCTTTCATGAAAGAGGTATTATAACAAAGCTGTTTGCTTTAGCTTCATGCTCATCCTCATTAAGACTATAATATCAAAATCTTCAATAATTTCATTATTCTTATAATGAAATATTTATGAAACTATGGATAAAAGATAAGTAATTGATTTATACTGTTATTTTTATTAATATATAGTTTAGAATATTATTGAGATTATTTCCATCATATATAGTCTCCATTGTTTCAAACGAAACAAACTTTTAGGTAACAAAAATTATTTTAATAAATTCTTCAAATTATGTCACCATGTGCAGTTTATTTATTAATTTGTTTTTCAAATGTTATAAATAATTTCAAACAAAAACAATTAATATTGAAAATTTATAAACAATTAGTACTGCAAGTTATAAACATGAAAAAATATCGCAAAGTTTCAATAGATATTCGCCAAAATAGCAGCCAACCTGATAATATAGGTTTGACCTACAAAAAGCTGCGCACAAGCACATATTCATAGTATTCCTAGAGTCAGTCCTTTGAAATGAATTTATTCTGACGTCACTCTACAGATCAGTCACCTGATATTCGAGAAGCAAAATGAAGTTCTACTGCGTCGAGTTTCTATTTCTTTTGGGTATGTATGTGAATAACAATGAAAAAATAATAATAATAACAGAAATAATAAATTTAACAATAATAACAAAATAATAGAAATATTAAAACCTCACAGTGACGACATTATTGGTAGACAAGACAGAAGGAAATTTTTACGACTTCCCAGGAACGACAACATCTCCTGGACCAACTGTGCAAACAACTCAAGGCCCCATTCAGGGAAAGTCAAATTGTATAAATGGAGCAAAAGTTGTGTCGTTTTTAGGAGTGCCTTATGCTAAACCTCCTGTTGGGGAATTGAGGTAAGATGTGAAGTAATGTGGTTAGATGGAGTGGGATGATGCCCTGTGGTAAAACGAAATTTATTAAGTATTAGTGCGGTGAAATAGAATGTGGTAAAAAGTGAAGTGATGAGTTGGATTAAACGTGGTATGATGTGGTCTAACGAGATTTGTTGTGGTGGCAGTGTCATAAGATGATGTACTTGTTTACATATACTACTAAACATTACAGATTCCAACTACCGCAAAAAATGAATCCATGGACAGAGATTTTAGTAACCGACTCAACTCAAAACGCTTGTCCCCAAACCATAACCCCAATTCTTGGGTTTGAGGCGTTCACAGTAAATTCAACGTCAGAAGATTGCTTGTACTTGAACGTTTTCCTGCCATCCAATTTGAATTCAAAAGCAAAGCTGCCCGTGATGGTGTGGTTGCATGGAGGGGGATTCACGGTAGGCTCAGCAACGTTAGAGGCCTATGATGGTAGATACCTAGCCATGCAAAGCCAAGTCATCATCGTCACTGTCAACTACAGATTGGGTTTCTTGGGCTTTATGAGAAAGGGGGATATAAAAGGCAACATGGGCTTGTTGGACCAAAAAGCGGCTTTGGAGTGGGTGCAAAACAATATCGCAAATTTCGGCGGAGACCCCAAACAAGTGACGTTGTTTGGACAGAGTGCAGGGGCTGCAAGCGTATCCCTTCACTTGGCATCTTTTGATAGTGCTCGTCTTTTCGATAAAGCCATCATGCAGAGTGGTTCATTTCTCAGTCTTTGGTCTTTTGTTGATGTTAATACAGCTGAAGAGAGGTCTACTCTTGTTTCGCAGAAATTAGGCTGTATGAGTACAGTATCCACTGAGATAATCAAATGCTTAAGAAATAAAACTGTAGATGAAATACTGAGCATGCAAGTGTTGATAAAAAGGTTGTCCGATTGGTGGTTTGTTCCCACCATTGATGGGACTTTCATTTATAGAGACCCCTCAGAAATGCTGGATGCTGTGAGAGGAAAAAAACCGCTACTTTTTGGATCGACCGAAAACGAAGGATCTTTGTTCACTTCTTTCTTTCTAAATAATTATCTGATTTACCAAAATCTCAATGATACAGAAGAAATTAAGACACTTTCAGCACTGTTTTCTTACTATCCCTACTACAGTAAAAAAGCCGAAACCAAATTGCAAAAAATTCTTGCTAAGTATCCTCCATCAGGGTCTGACAACACTACCATAAACTTCCAAACAATTACCAATGCCCTCTCTGACTCTTGGTTTGTCTGCCCCACCGACGACTTTGCCTCCATGTATGTGTGTTATAATTCCTACAACTATCTCTTCACTCAAACCCTTCCCCAAAAACTTCCTTCTTTCTTCGGAGCCACTCACGGGTTGGATCTGGTGTTCAGCTGGAGTTCCATTATCAAGTATGGACAACTTGGAAACTTCACTGAAAAAGATATTGAGTTGAGTAAGCAAATCATTTCTTTCTGGAGTAACTTTGCCAAGACTGCGTTAGTGGTGGTGGAGATAAAGGGTAGTTTAGATATGTGGTTTGTTTGAAAGATTGGTCATGCAAGCAGGGTGAAAATGCTGTAGATAGAATAACGGTGATTTAGATGAAAGAATAGTGGAGGTGTATGTGAAATAATGAGGGTGTAGATAGTTGACAAAAAATTTTAAAAATAGTCAATACACAGTTAGATTGAACATAAACTTTACAACCTCTAGAAATCCTAACGGTAACTCTTCAGCTAAAAATTACCTCTCATGGCCCGTCTACACACAAGATGATCACAAGTATTTAAAACTCGATGAAGAGTTTTTGAATGGAGGACAAGCGGAAGTTGAAGGCAGTTTCAGATCTGAATATTGTTCATTTTGGAATGACTTGAAAAGTAGTAAATCATAGATAGCTGATAGTAATTATGAAAATTTTTTAAATATTTTTTTTGCGGTTTATTTTCGACATAAACTGTAATTTTGTTGAGTTTTTTCAAAATTTGAGGCTTATAAAGTTGAAAAGAAAATAAGGTTAAAACAAGTGACAATATCTTATTGAAAAATTATGAAAACCATTAAAAATTGAGTTAAAAACAAAAAAAATCAACTGTATAAAGATAAACACAGGATTTTAAACTTTATTGAACTTCTACGTTTTTCGTGTTTTTTTAAATAGGATATTTTAACGAAACTTTCACGTCTGGCGCACGATACATTGTTATTTATGTTTATTCTTTCCGTTTGAAAAATGAAGTTCATAATTTATTCATTACATTTTTAAACAGCAATTAGAAATAAAAAACTCGTCAATTTATAAAACAAGCCGCCAAATTTGTGCGTTTCATGTGTAAACTAGAAATGCTTTCAACTTGGCTTCTGTTTGGCTGTGAAGTTCAGTTTATACCTTTGAAAGACCATCATAATCATTAAAATAAAAACAATGAAAACATCCGTAAGTTTTAAAAACAAGCTTTGAAAGTCTTACGTCAATGGCCTGAAGTTGAGAAGGTTTTCATCTCTGCTACCATCATACTTGTAGTTTCTTAATATAACTTCCATATCAAAATAATTTCTTCGATTTATAAACTTCATAATCATTCTGAGGTTTTATGAAAATTTGAAAGAATTTCAGGACTTAACTGAAAATACAAACTTGATAACCTCATCCAAAGAATAGAAAATTTCTCAAGTTTAATCGGTTAGTTGAATTAACAGAGTAAAATAGTGCAAGGTGTTAGAATGAAGATTCATTTAAAACTTAGAAACCACCCAAAACATTTATTAATGTCAAATATTTCGTTGAGATTTGTATCCACATTAACCAACAACATTAATAATAACAATAGTAATAAAAATAATAAGAATAACAATAATAATGAATTATTTTTAGTAATAGAATGCAGTAGAACCGATGAACATATGTCCAACAGGAATGTAAAAAGGAAACCAAGAATAACATAAGAAATCGGTGCAACTTAGGATAAAAAAATTTAAAATTCACAAAAACAATTTGAAAATAACAAAATTTAAATAAGTTTCGCAAAAATAGAAAAAAATCTTCAACGACAAGGGAATATCAACTAACTACTAACAAACCACATCAATTGATGGGTGTATAAGCAACCTCTATATCATGCCAATGCTTAAATATATCTTAAATTCGTTACGTTAGTATACAGTTGTCGCAGAATGTGCTGTGAAGAACTGATAACTTTTTGTAGAATCTTATGCTTTGCAGTCCAAATGCAACCAGAACTGGTAAGAATAAATAATTTATCTAACGCCTTTTCGGTCTAACGACACTTATCTACTCGAAACGACTACTTATGTTTAAAAAATGTATGCTTAAATCCCAAAAAGCCATCACATCAACGGTTTAATTATACATCTTAATTAGACACCTACACACAAGAGCTAGCATGGAATATTTGTGGTATCCAAAATAGAAAGATCAAGTGAACATAATGTATCAAGGAAAAACAACAAACGAGAAGGAATTTTGACTGGGTTTTTGAAACGAAATTGAAAAGATACAAAATATAAAATAAATATTAATATTCAAAAATATTAATACTCAAAATCAATCAATCCAAAGCATAACATGATCTTTACTCAAACTGATGATTATGAAGAAAGTGCGGCATGAGAATGAATAAATATGTAAAAAGGTTAAACATGAAAAGTTATAAATTAAATGATGGAATGATGGGAAAAATTCAGGCAAATATGAACTATTTCAAACCATGAATGAATTTTTAATTTTTATGAAAATGCAAAACAATATTAGAGTAACAACTTAAAGCTTAGAAAATATTTTTTTCAAATTATCATTTTTCTGGCGAGAATTCACATCTATTGAAGCTAGGCTTAAATATTTTCAATTAACAACAAATATGAACACCAATATAAAAATTTTTTGAATGGATAAAAATATTTAAAAACAAAAAAAATCAATAACAATAATAATAATAAATATATATAAATGATGGAAATAAAAAAATAAAATAAAAGGGATGAATATCATAATGAAATATATGGAGCTCAAGCGATAAACTAAATCGCTCCCATCAAAATGTGTAATTACATGTATCATTTAATGGTTAAAGCATTAGCCTGTAAACAGTCTCAAAATAATTAATTTAACACATTCGTACATAACTTTGAGTGTTTAGTTAGATCTGTAAAGATTAGTAAATTTACAATAAAGTTTGGGATGGAATAATTAGGTTAATCACATTTACGTTCTAGTGAAACTATATTGAATATTGGTTTTTAAGAATCAATAAATTTACAACAATAACAACGTTTGAAAATTACAACATTATAACATTACAACATTAAAAAATGTTGAGAATAATTTTTTAATTCTGTTACAATTACAATAAATATAATCAAAACTGAGTAAAGTTACATATAAAAATAATATTTTCCTTAAAAAATCAGTAATAACCGAGGTAAAAAGTAAGTTTATTATAGTTATTAAAGTGTTAGGTAACAAACCATAAGATTAAGAGACCGCACAGTTAAAAAGGTCCCTTTAACCAATTAGTGATAATTTCTTAAAAAAATAATTGAAAAACTATTGGATTAGTGAACCAATTAAAACCATTGAACTTGAAACCATTGAATGGCACACATACAACGATAAGCATTCTCCAGTAATCTTAAACATTTGACCTAATGCGAACATCAATCCAAATTGTGTATGTTTTATATACAAATATTCGTGTATATATATTTTATATGTATACGGTATATATATCCGGAATGTTTTAACTAATAATAAGCAAATACATGACAATTATGATTAAAAAATATAAGGGTTAGCACTGGTAGTGGCCAGATTTGATGATGAAGCACAGAAATATTTAAATATATTTGATATTAGGTAACAATATAAAAAAATGAAGGATATATAAAAATTTATATCTAGATAAATAATTAAAGACAAGTGAACGCTTCTATATGTTATAGAAAATATTGAGAAAGCTAAGATATTTTTTAATATAACAAAAATGACTCGAATATCTAATGTTTTATTGGTATTGTTCAAAATAACGAAAAAAAACCTCAAACAAGAAGAAACCATGCTTTCTTTATAATGATTCCCGATACATGTGTTAACACCGAAAAATCCCCACATACATAACAACACCAATATGTGCGTGACTACACACAAAGTTTATGAAGTGGTAATATTCATCTACTTATGATTCTCAGCTTTTTTCTTCTTTCTCATCGCACATTTGAAAAAACACGCACATAATCACGCATTTACATGCACGCACACACGCAACTAATTATACAAACACACAAACATACACACACAACTACTCAGACTTAATCATGTCATGTAGTTTGTTGACCATGCATCGAGACATGCCAAGAATTTCATCAGCGCTGTGCTTCTCAGCCATTTCATTGAAGAACTTGATGATGGCGGTGAAATCCATTCTGTTATCGATCACAATGTCCCTGTAGTACTGAACTAGACTGACAGCAATGAAGAGCGATAAATGATCGGTGCTCACATGTCTAGCTGCCCAAATTGCCTCCCACACCTTGTATATGTCTTGGTAGCAAAATTCTGTAGATAGTTTGGTGATAATTAGCTAGATAGATAGATAGATAGATAGATAGATAGATAGATAGATAGATAGATAGATAGCTAGGTAGATAGATAGATAGATAAATAGATAGATAGATAGCCTCATCTTACTTACTAACCTCTCTTGAAGTCAAGCAAGAACCAGCGATAAGCGAAGTAGAAGTGTGTGTAATCTCCATACTCTTTCATGTGCTCATAAAGCTCGCCATCAATGCTCTGTTGTGATAATGATCTTAAAGATAAACTTTAATTATGTAGCAAGAAGCCATATAACTGTTTAGAATCCCAGTGCGAGTTAATTTTATGGTGATAAATGACGTTGAAGTATAATAATAATTCTGGAAACAGAAAATCAAGCTCGGATCACTTAATTATTAAATTGAAATTTCACACTGTAATCTATATTTGTTCATAATTTTAGTGATTTGTTGCTTATGTAATGCTTACATGCTCCAATACATCCATGAAACTGCCATTGCTAACACCAAAAGCACCAAAATTTTTTCAACTATATAACTGAGACTTCAAATGCCAACACC
Organism: Pterobdella sp. o SKG-2022; assembly: GCA_964035795.1. NCBI lineage: Eukaryota > Metazoa > Annelida > Clitellata > Hirudinida > Piscicolidae > Pterobdella > Pterobdella occidentalis. The sequence continues at coordinate 5,225,898 of OZ038326.1, read as the reverse complement.
TTTAAACTTACACCAACAGTAATCTTCCCACAACCAACGTCATCCAAAACATCAGAATCGCTCTAAGCCAATCTCATAACACACAAAGATCACTATCTTTCAAACCCACACACACAGTTCACAACCCCTACACATACACCCTTAACGATTTATCCACCCTGACTCACACACCCACCCTCGTCCTCATAAACTACCAACTGATCCCCAACCTGTATTAGAGAACGCATGTGACCAAACATGGTGTCGATTGAAGCTCCGTTCGGGAAGTTATCCCCGATGTTGGACATCAACTTGGAGAAACAACTGAAGACTAGCGTCTCTGGTGCATGGTTTTATGTAAATTATTGGCAGATTTGAGAAATAATGCTATTATTATTGAAGATTTCATTATGTTGGTCATTAAACATTGGTTCTATAAAGAACTCATGGTTTTATGATAAGTAAATATTCTACCTATTGAAAACACCAAAAAAGTCTACACCATTGCGAATATTCATAATCTACACCATTATAAAAATCCATAAGTTTAAGCCTTTATAAAGACCCATAAGTTCAAACCATCAAAACCCCACACACCATCATCAAATAAGACGAGCAATGGCGCCAGTAGATCACACATTCCTTGCACATATCCCACCTTCATATTCTCCCATACATACCTGAGTTGTTCATATTAAAGTTATATTCTAGAAGGAATGGCAATGAACAGGTGGCTAAATGTGGTGTGATAACATAGAAAGAAAAAAATCAAAATTTAGAAAAATAGAGAAGTGAAAAAAATGATAACTAAAAACAAAACTAGCCATAATTGACTTACTGAAAATAATAGTAACGTCTAACCATAAAATTATAGGACTATACAAATATATAAATATGAGAAGGATGAAAAATGACGATAATTTGGATCAAATAAAAACAATTAAATTTTAAAAAAATTGAATTATAACACTGGAAATATTTCAATATATAAATCTTTTCAAAGAAATTATGAACACTAATAGTCTTAATTAAAAGCACAAAGCTTTTCGTTAACAACGTTAAATTCTCAAGTATACATCGTTAACGAAAAGCTTCATACCTTATAATAAACATTGTGAACAATTAGCCTCAAAATTGTTAATCATAAAAACACGAAAAAATTTGAATGTTTTATTCTGACGGAGCTTTTCGATATATTCTATATCATCATCAGGTAAAATAGATATAGTCTATGCTCACTTTATAATAAAAGATATTAGCGTTTAAAAATCTCTTTACTTTAGCTTGGAAAAATGATAAATCTTTTTCTTATTCAAACATTACATCTTCTGATCCCTACGATAAACGCATGTTATAAGGCCCCCAATCAAACCAACAATGTAACAACTATCACTCAAAAAACAATGAAATAAACAGTTAAAATACAAGTATACTATAAACCACATCGAAGCAAACAGTCAAGCACTAACGAGCACATGACACATCTCAACTTGGCGAGGTTTTGCACACTCATGTAATACATGTGGTTTCTGTCGCATCTGTGCACGTCCTTGTCTATGCTGCGGTGTGGGAAGGTGGATGGTGGTGTGGAGAAATGACTCGGTGTGTTGGGCCCTTAGTGATGGTGGTGTAAGAAAGTGGGTTTGAAATGGTGTAAGGGTTTTGTAATGTGGTGTGTGGGTGGACTTGATGTGGAGGTAGTGTAATGTTGTGATTTGGTATGATGTGGTGTGTAGCGGCTGTTACATTGATTATTTAGCAATATAAAAATTGATATTATTAGGTCAATAATAACCGGATTTGAAATCATTGTACCTATCTAGATTATTATTGTTAACGTCGACTTACTTAATAACGTAACTCGGCCATCATTAGATCCTAATTTTTGATACTAACAAAATATGTAACTAACGATACATGGCTATAACACAATATAATGAGGTACTAACCGATGAAAATTTAAAGCGATTTCCTCCAGAAACTCACACTGATGAGTGATAAAAGATTTAAAATGGTATTTGATTAGTATTTATTTTTAAATATGTAACAATTTTGAGGAATATGGGTAATATAGTTAATAATTATAGTTAATAGTTATCATTACGTTAAACCATTATGAATATAAGCTTATACCCTTATGAATACTCATAAGCTTAAACCATTACTCTGTTGTGAATATACATAAGCTTAAACCATTACTCTGTTGTGAATATACATAAGCTTAAACCATTACTCTAGTGTGAATATACATAAGCTTAAACCATTACTCTGGTGTGAATATACATAAGCTTAAACCATTGAAAACCTAGAATCTATCTTGAAATAATAGCAACAATGTTGAAACTAACCGTCCAAGAATTTTCCTCAATTAAATCAGTGATTTCTGAAAATTCAAAGAATCTATATTTTTATTAATATTATTTCAAGCTGTAGCGGTCTTGAAGACTTCATTAGTTTCATGCCCTTATAGCAAAACTCGTTTGTTTACTTTTTTATTTGTTTGTTACACTATTATACTGTATACTGTATTTTTTTTAGTATTGTATTGTATAGTATTGTATATTATATTATTGTGTATTGTATTGTATAGTATTGTATATTATTGTGTATTGTATTGTATAGTATTGTATATTATATTATTGTGTATTGTATTGTATAGTATTGTATATTATATTATTGTGTATTGTATTGTATAGTATTGTATATTATATTATTGTGTATTGTATTGTATAGTATTGTATATTATATTATTGTGTATTGTATTGTATAGTATTGTATATTATATTATTGTGTATTGTATTGTATAGTATTGTATATTATATTATTGTGTATTGTATTGTATAGTATTGTATATTATATTATTGTTTATTGTATTGTATAGTATTGTATATTATATTATTGTGTATTGTATTGTATATTATATTATTGTGTATCGTATTGTATAGTATTGTATATTATATTATTGTGTATTGTATTGTATAGTATTGTATATTATATTATTATGTATTGTATTGTATATTATATTATTGTGTATTGTATTGTATAGTATATTATTGTGTCTTGTATTTTATAGTATTCTGTTTTATAGTAGTGTATTGTATAGTATTTCATTTTAAACCTTGATCAGTCTTTGAGTCGAGGGAAGAGAAGCTGTCATCAGAAGGTTTGTGAGTGAGATCTTTGACTGTGGTTGTTATCATTGGATAAGTAGAAAAAAAGATGGAAGGACAGTAGTAAAAATTTTATTATTCGAAAAAATAGCTTTTAATAGTCTCAAAATGATGATTCAAATCCATATAATGGTTAATCAATCAACAACTTATCGATCAATCAATAAATCTATCGCATAATCAGCTATTCATTCAACCAACCAATCAAATCGAAGCTGTAACAAGTTATTATTAAAAACAATTAGTATTGGGTGGAAGTATACAACAAAATCCCAAAAGTTTATTTAAACAGCAAAACTTTTGGTAATTAGAAGTTATTATTATTATTATTATTATTATTATTATTATTATTATCATTATTATTATCATCATCTTCATTATTACTCGTTTAAAACCTTTTGTCTCATCACGTGAGGTTAAACGGTTATAAAGTAGAACTATCAAGTATTCAATTACTGTATAAACTTTGCCATATTCAATCAACCAATCCAATGCAACATAAACCACTCACGTGACTTGTTAAGAAGGTATTTGGTGGAGCAGAGGTTGGTGGATGAAGCTTTTAATGGTTTTGAATGACTAGAATGACTACCAGAAGATGTGCGAGATTTATTATTATTATTTTTATTACTACTATTATTATTTTTATTATTATCACTATTACTAAGATTATTATTAGTATTATTAACATTATTATCATCATCATTATTTTTATTACTTATATTAGTAGTTATAGCACTATCCTCCAATGAATTGTCATCTTTTTCATTGACTGAGTTAGAAAAATTCTTCCCATCGTCATTATTATAATTATTATCTATATTATTATTGAAATTATTATTATTATTATTATCATTATTATTATTATTATCATTATTATTATTATTGACATTAATATCATTTTTTTTCTCATTATCAACGTTACCCCTTAAATTATTATCTTCATCATTACCATTAACTTTATCATTATCACTATTCTTAACAATATTATTATTACTACTGTTATTATTATTATTATTATTATTATCACTACTACTATCATTCTTAATTTCTTCATCCTTGCTGATGGATGGTTCGGCAGTCAACTCTTCCTCGAAGACCTCATTACTGAAACTCTTCAGCATGTCCTTGGAGCTGGTGCTTGTGGTGCTAGTAACTGAGACGTGCTTGGTCTTTTCCTGTTGTATAGGTGACGGTGGTGGTGGTAATAATAATAATAATCAATGAATCCTACAAACAGGAATATTCGAACCATTAGTTTAAATCCCTTCCAACTACACTATCCACAAAAAACCTAAAACCAAATTAATCCTCACCAATACCTGCCCATACTAACCACCACTATCACCTGAACACATTATCCCTCACCAATACCTGACCACATTAACCACCACCAATACCTGACACATAATGGCCCTCTCACAAGATGTCCATTGGGAGACTACAGAATTGTAGTGACGTTTGGTTTTTTCATCACGTCTCTTCCTCTCTTCCTCATCACTTTCCATGCTGTAATGACCCAATAAATACGGCCAAACCTGCATTAGGTAGATAATAATAGAAATAATAACAACAATAATAGAAATAATAATAAAAATAAAACTAATAATGGTAAAAACAATATAAATAAAAATAATGACAATAATAGAAATAATAAGTGTTATTGATATTATGCTTAATCACACAACCACCCACCTCCTTCCTGATATCACCATCACACCCAGCGTAGTATATCAGGTTGTACAGTAGACCCTTGTCTTTTACCTTTAAGATTTAGTTACAATACCAATCTTTAAAGTTTATTGTTTGTTTTTAGACATGGTCTATTTGAATTCAATATAAATATTTATTTTTTTTGATGATTTTTTTTGTGATAATTTTAAAAAATTATATGTATATCTTTATATTTTTATAAAAACTAATATTGTACTATATTTTATTTTATTTAAATTAAAACCGCTTTACTTTTCCACCACTTGTAATTTCAATCCACTTTTCTTTAGTGAGAGGTGAAGATGGAGAGATGGGTGGATGGATGGATGGGTGTACAAGAGTGGACAAATGGTTTCTGACGGTCTTCAACTGACGACAATAAGACAGCCCTGCAGTAGAGGAGATTAACTTCAATTATGACAACTTAATTTTTTTTTTATATGCAACAAAAGTCATCCTAAGAGCTCTGAAACGTATCAAAAATTAGTAAACGATATACTTCCCATTGAAAATGAATAAACTTATGGAGATTCGCTATCTTTATGTACTTATCTATAAATAAATGTATTAAAACTCTTCTAATTAATATTTTATAGATAATTATTATATAAAAAAAGCATAAGATGTCTATGAAAAACCATCTCTATGTAAAATGTTCAGAGTGAATATTTCTGAGGATCGTGACACGAGATGTTTTCCTCAATCATCAACATCATTAAAGAGTAAGGAACAGTCGAAGCACAAACTCACATCCATAGAAGGCTCTGGAAACTATCTGTGACGTCATTGTGTCACATAACTGCAACACTGCCTTTCTATGAAATAATAAATAAGAGGACGATGATTATTATTATCATTAACACTTAAAGAACAACAATAATAAAAATAATTATTATTGTTACTATTACTATTAGCAGCGGTCTTCGTGAGAATACTAGAAATAATAAATAATATTAATAATGAATAGCTAAACAATAAGAAAAACAAATATTATATTTATAGCTACATCAATAATATTAATATATTTCTTTCAACATTTTTAGCAGTAGCATCATAAGTGTTATGACTGCATCATGACATCAAGAAGGTACCTATGATCCACTTCGGAAGACGAGGTAGATGTGTGAGAGTCATCAGATATCAAGCTGATCTTGCTCTCCATGCATCTTTCTGCTTTGTGATTGGTGGTACTATAACTAATTATAACCTACTTGGCCAATTTACCTAACTACACCAAATAAATTTAATCAATTTAGGTAACTACAAATAAAGCATAAATATTTTCAATTAATAAGCATAATTAATCAAAAATAAAACTCATATAATCATAATGAACAACAACAAAATCATCTTACCGGGCTGTTTACGACTGACGATCCTGAAGACATAGTCATAAGAGGTATCATCATCCGCACTACTCCCAACTGTGTCGCTTGGTCTCTTCGTAATATCTTTTTTATGCGGTTGTTTGTTTGTCAGATTTTTATTGTTCTTTTCTTCGTTTTTATCCATAGTTTTGTTTTTATTATTGTTGTTGTTATTATTATTTTCTTCAGCAGATGTATCCTGACCATTGTTCAGAGCAGCATCCCCGTTAGAAGCAACATCCTCATCACTAATTTCAGATCCTTCAACTCTGTTACAGCCGGGCACCTCACCGACCACAGACCCAGTGGCATCTGCAGGCGTTTCAGGGTCTATTTTCGGCTCTATGGGCGCGGTGTTCGAGTTGAAGACGCTGCTTATGCCGTCGAAAAGTGATGACAACGCGTTACTCGCCCCTTCTAACTTTTTCTTCACTACATCAGATAACTCATTTTCTGGAATTTTTTGGATTTAGTGTTTTGGAAATCATTTTTATAGTAAAAACATATAACGTAAATCCTATTAACAAAATTAATATCTTAGTTTAACACTCTAAAACATAACATCTCCTCATACAATATTTCTCCCAAAAAACCTAAACAACACCATCCCTATCAAGCTCACACCCCTACAAACCATTGTTGGAGATGGCTCGTAGAGACGGCTCTAGCATGGAGTGAGGTGCTATGCCTGACTCAATAGACGACAGAAACTGCAGCATGGAGTTTCCAGCCGAGAAGTGGATAGGTGGTCTCTGAACCCCGTCATATCCCACCATCACTACCTTGTTTCCCGAAGCTGATGGTGGTGGTATTGGTTTACATAAACGTTAGATAGTTAAAAATAACCTTATATGAATCTTTAACTCTTTCTTTGAACTTTAAGAATAAAGCCACAAAAATCATTCTTGTGTTATATGTTTTCATGAATTTATTTATACCAGAACAGCTTACTTATCTTGATCTCATTGGGCTGAGCATCAGTATAATAAAGCTCACCCATTCTCATCATTATCTCAATTATTATCTTTAATAAATATTGCTAACGTTTTATGGTAAAGCTATACTTACCGAAAATTTTAGCTATTTTTACTTAATAAATGTGCTAAATTTTTTCATAAATGGACGTTAAAGATTGTTGATGAGGGTCATAAGTACATTGAAATATCTCTTAAAGTTAAACATGTACATTAGTATTTAAATTATCATAGGTATTAAAACCGTCATTTATAACTATTATTAGCATAATAATAATAACAAAAATTATTTTTATTATTATTCTCATTATTATTATTATTATTAGTAATAAGCACCTTTATTCTGGTGGCAGTGCACATACACAATCTCTGCCATGTTTATCGTTACAGCGTAGTTCCAATACTTGCTGATGGTGTGGCAAGAACAATAATAATAATGATAATAATAATAAGAATTCTCATCATAAAATGTATATATAATTAAAATTTTTTTAAATATAATTCAAGACTAATATTGCATCTGTTTCATATTTATAGTTGACATTCAATAGACAAATGATATAGCCATTATAGGATAATTTAAAATGAATTATAAAATGTTTTAAACACAAACTTCCTATCTTGTTGGGTATCACTGGTCCCATCTTGAAATGGATGACATAATCATATAAATAATATAATTAATGGAGGTTTATTAATATTTAAATACGGAAAGTGCTTAAAGGTAGATGGATATATAACACTAGGTGGAATTGTAATGATAGATTAATCTAATAATTATCAATAAGTAGTAATTCAAAATGGATTTGCATCTAAAAATAAGAAAATATCCAAAAAATAAAAAAAAACATATAAAAATGGAAAAATAAATCTAAAAACAAATAAAAATCTATAAATATAATAAGGAATAAAATTAAAAAAACATCTAAAAATAGAAAGGTACTGGAGTAGTTCATGATAAGGTTGGGAGTCCACTTGACAAGAAGGTTCTGGTGGCTTTGGTGCAGTGAGAGGTAGCCTGCTATGAGTTCGTCCACGTTGTGCTGGTAGGTGTTATAATGGGTTGGTATGATTACTGTAGTAGTGGTAGTAGTAGTGAAGATGGTTCTAATGGTAGTAGTCGTAGTGGAAGTATTAGTAGCGAAGGTTATAATGATATTATTAGTTGTATAATGATGGAAATACTAATGGTAGCAACTATTTAAAGCATATTTTAGAAATAATTAAAACGATACCAATAATAATATCAAAAAAACACATTAATAACACCAGAAATGATGATGATGATGAGAAACATGAATAATATAAATCAATAATAATAATTAGTATAATAACCGGTTGTAAAACAACATTGTTCTTGCCATATAGAAGGGTGCTTTTGAGGTTTTGATGCAGGGACTCCACATAGTCCCGAGCCATTTGGGGCACTGCCCTGCTGCAATCGTCTGAGGTGCTGTTCGAGGTCAGATGTGTCTGTAGGTGGTGGTGCCTAAATGTGGTTCAACCCTTGGAAGATGCAGATAAGTGGTGTGATGATGTGAAAAAATGTGTTTTATATATTGTCGGCCAGCATAGCTCAGCTGGTAGAGCTTTAGGTTAATTCTCTAGAGTTACCAGGTTTAATCCCCAGTGGGCCGAAAATGAAGTACACAAGGAGTAGCACCCTGGGAAACATCTGTTGAGCTAACGAAGCCCCAATATGGGGCGACTGGAAGTCGATCTAAAAATAAATCATCAACGTCATTTCATGATAGTTCATCTATCAATAGAAATTACCTGAGCGCTTCAATCAATGATATAAAAACTCATTTTCATCAACATACAAAACTCTCACCATTAACACATAACCCCCTCCACCATCAACCTGCAGGGCTAGTCTTTTGGGAGAATGGTTGACTAAGGAGTGTGTGTTGAATGGGTTGTGGATGCGATGTCGTTGCATAATTTCCTTGGCTGGAGGGTCAGTCCACAAGTGGTCTGATGTCTTCATGTAGCTGAACTCCAGTGCGCTTGGTCCCACTGAAATGGTGGTTTCTATCTATCTATCTATCTATCTATCTATCTATCTATCTATCTATCTATCTATCTATCTATCTATCTATCTACCTGCCTACAATCCATAAATTATAAATGACTCACCAAGCAGTGAAACAAGAATAACACTGCAAACTGGGTCATTCATGAAGGCATTGGGCTCGTAATATTTGCTGAAATTTGTCATTGTGTTATAATAATGAATTTACTATTATTATTATTTCTATAAAAAAACCAAAAAATTTTGGATGGATTTTTAAGCATATTTTAAATAAGAAATGTGTTTTAATAATAATAATAGTATTTATATAATAATATGAATAAAAACAATTTTTATCTCATTTTTTTAATCATTGGACCAAAAAACCAACCAGCTATTCAGCCTAATGTGCTCCACAATTTCAACCAGCACTTTTTCAAACAATGCTATCTTGATCCAAATGTACTTGAAATTACTCCTTTTACTTCCTCCTAAAGATGATGAAGAAGAGAACGAGGATGAAGTTGATGATAATGATACTGAGCTTGTACGATCCATAGATTTTCTTTCGGGATGGATGTTATGATAATAATGATATAGAGAATAGACATATGGAAGATGATGCATGATAAAAAAAACTCAAATATTGAATTATTTATTAATTTGGTAATTAATGAAAAAATTTTGATTGTTGAATGCTCCAATTTATAATAATGATCAAAATAAAACTGATAATATTCTCATTATGATTACGAAAAATAACTTGTTGTTTAAGTCTGAATTTGAGTTATTCTCCTGAATGATTTTAAGAACTTTTTGGGCTGCTTCGTTGCTCAATGATATCTAGAATATAATTAATAAATTAAATAGAATTCATTTTTATGTAAGTGTTAGAATTTATCTACACTTTATGTGGATTTAATATTGGTTGATGCTGGAAAATAAGGATGACAATTAATATTCATTACTATTTAATAACTTATAATACAATAGAAATATCATTATATTGTGATAAACATATGATATTATTTTTGATGAAACAGGCATATAACTTAGATGTTTCAAGTTTACTTTTTGCAGTAAAGCCATTGAAGAAGTGTCCTTGAACAGTCCTAATGATCTTTTCTTCAATCTGTGTTCCAAGCAGTTGTCGACAGCATCTGAAAAGTAAGATTTGGTAAATATAAGTTGTTAAGAATCTACAAATAAAACTGAGCAAATTTCCAGCCTCAAGTATACGAAAATTTTGATGCTCGAAAATAATAATTTTGATTAGTGATTATTGAAGTTTTTACTGCATAAGCTGTAAATTGATGTGCTCTGCTCATGCACAAACTTCTTGGTCACTGACTCCTCCATTATCTGCTTCACCTATGATGGTTTAATTTTTTTAGCCTATCATCAAAGATGCAGAGTTCAATCAGTTTTCAAATGTCAAATCTTATTTATGTATACATAGATATATATGAATATAGCGATTGAATAATGTTAATCAATAAAGAAGTTTTGATTAAGTTTGTGAAACCATATCTATTTTTTAATGTTGCAAACCTCTTTTTTTAAACTTTTCAATAGAGAATCGATTTTTCTTTTCTCTGTAAGAAAAATTCTAAATGAAAATATGTCAATATAACAGAAGAGATTTTACATCTCATCTTAACTTACCCGGAGAAATAACTTCATATTCCATTTTGAGAAAATTTTGAAAGTATTGAAAACTAAATTTCTATTTGTTCAGTATATTTTCCATTTTTTCGTTTTATCCGGATAACATCACTTTTAAGCATAAAACTACACGGTTGAACTTTGTTGTTATTTGCGATTTAAGTATTAACTACGGATAAAGAAACTTTTTTTAAAAGTCAGTATCATTAATTTATTTATTATAGTTATAAATACAAAATTTTCATAATATAAACTTTGTTAGCCTGTTTTTATTGAAAAAGTAGATTTTAGTTTTACCCTAATGTAAATTCAGAAATTCACCTTTTTCATTATAGTGATATGTAGAATACTAATTATTTCAAAGTAAAAAAACAATAATTAATAATAAATCAAACTTTTCAAGATTTGGAAATAGTTGTAAAAATAAAGCTTTATGTCGTCCAACGATGAAAAGCCTCAACCGTCGAGAACACCGAACAGGACCGTTTCCAGTCCTAACTCCAACGTCCAAATTCAAGACTTGCCAAGATTTGTTTCACCATTTCCAGGGCCTGGTCCTCCATTTCCTGGTTATCCTGGTTCTAACTGGCAAGATCTTCCATTGTACTTATCTCACGGACTTTTGCCTCAATTGGGAATGGAAATGTTTTCTACAGCTTTGTTCCATTCTTTACAAAATTCTTCTATGTATTCACCCATGAGTTTAATGCAACAACCTCCATTCAATTCTTCTATTTTTCCTGTAAATGATCTTGTCAAAATAAGTCCAAATTCTATAAAATCAGAGTCTAAAACTAATGAAACACCTTTCAATAGTAATTCAGATCAATTTCCTTCTCCATGTCTTGATAAATTTCCAAAACACACAAGTTCTTCTGGGGGTCATTTCAAGTCAAACCCACTTCATGAATATCACACAGCTAAAAGAGATACAGAAGTGTCAAAATCAGCTGAAAACCTTCCTCTAGCTCTTTTAAAAAAATCCAATGACTTTTCACCAGTTCTTATTTCTGATGAAGGTTCCAATCATAGCACTGATAATAAACTTTCTGGAGATAAAAAGAATACCACAAATTTCGTTGGTCAGTTAGAAAAAAAAGATAAGTCACCAGAAGAACAAAAATTATCAGAAAAGAAAAATTTTTTCAGCCCTGTTGACATGAGCAACTCAACCTCAGAAAATAATTTTGCACCTTTAACTTCCAACATACAACCTCACACAACCTCTGTTGTTCCAACTTCTGAAGATGCTCAAGTATTCACCAAAACTGACAAAGAAAAAACAGAAAATGAATCTGAAACAAAAACTACAGAACAGTCTTTAAGACCTTCCATTGCTCTACCTCCTCGCAAAAGACTCACTAGAAACCCTGATGATATCTCTGACCAATCACATTCAACCACATCATCAATCTATAATACTCAATATACACCATCGAAGACTGTTGATGCACCTCCATTTGATAATCACCAATCATCTATCTTCAGATCCTGTTGGAAAAAATTCAGTGCCAAGATGAATAATAATGCTCCATCTTCTTTCAGGTCTATGCATAGCATGTCAGGCAAACCATTGTATGACTGCAGGCACTTCTTCCAAAAAATGTCTGCTAAAGATGCATGTAAAAGTGGTCTGATGGGAAAGTTTTACCTGTCTAACACATCATTTTATCGAAGAAACAAGTACCAGACAAGGAAGGAGCAAACTGAAAAGGAAGGACCTATCTCTCCTCGGGTCACTCGCAGTCAAGCTCGACAAAAGAAGACAACAGAGGAAGTGAATTCTTTAGAGCCACAAGAACCACCACCAATCAGGAAGTCAAATCGTAAGAAGACCTCAAACAGTCGTTATGATGCTCCTGACATAGTTACTCCTGGAAGCAAGGCTCGAAAATCACGGGGCTCTAAAAAGTCCAGTCAAGTTACTGAGGGCTGTGCTGAAGATTTGAAGACTGATGAAGGCAAGAAAGAAGGAGAAGATAGTGTGGCTAATACAACACTCACAACAACATCCTCTGATAAAACAGAATCTCTTCAAACTTCCATTGCTAATCTTGATCTTGCAACTGAAACAACGACAACATTTTTTACTCTTGCAACAACAAACATCAATAAACAACCCGCAATCATAGCAACCTCCCAGCTCACTTCTACACTTACTACAGTAGCAAGCTCTGATGACATGAGGCGATTAGAAAATTGTGACAGAAAATCAACATCATCAGGTCTTTCAACGTGTTCAGGGGATATTTCCCTTGACACAGATACACAAATCATTTTACCTCCAAAGTTCAGACACACCAAGAAAAAGTCTTACCTACCTTTTGCCACAGAAGAAGTCAAGATTTCTGATAGTTCAAATGAAGGAAAGGGTGTTGCTGAGACTGAAAGTGCCCCCAAGCCTACAGCTTCCATTTTATCCTCTCCTCTCGTTTCCATTGAGGTATATTCCAATTTTTTCTTTTTCATAATACCCTTTGATAAAATATTTTTATTGATGATAATATTTTTATTTTCAGAAATTTTGAAATAATAGAAAAGCTATTTCATTTGAATTTTTAAAAATTTACTGATCTTTTTCCAGCTACCAAAGACGACAACAAGCCAACCAGAAATGACTGGAAGCAGCAATCAAATACCTCTAGCAGATTCAATCAAACAGCCAGGAGCAATAATCACTACGACCATCACAACTTCCATCACCACCTCGCTATCTAGTGTTACATCCAGTGTTGTAAAACCATTATCAACAATCCAAACATTCAAAGTTGAAACGAAAGCTGATGTATTCTTCACAGAACCAGTCCAGCCTTCAAAACTATCCCTCCTCACTTCAACCGCTGTTCCTCTCAAATTAAAAGTAATTTCTTCCATAGCTACCATCAACAATGATTATATTGCTCCTGTGAGGGAAATTAAACTAGATGATCCTTCCAATAAAGACACAGGTGTCAGTAGAGGTTTCGTATCGAATCTAGAAGAGAAAAAAGACGAGGAAGTTAATAGTAGAAAGAATGAAGTAGTGAAAGATGAAATAGAAAAAAATTCAACTACACTTCAACAACCAGTCACAAAAAATGATGAAAGCAATAATTATAATAATATACAAATTAGTAAAGGTTTTACAAATAAAGATGATCAAGGTTTAGTTACCATAACAAAAGAGAAAGAAGATTCTTTCAGGAAGTCAGAAGATATTAAAGAAGTTAATAACATAGGACAGCCAACGAATCAAGAAAACAACATTTTTGATAGTCAACAAGACAACAAAACCTCCACCAAAATCGTGAAACAGATTCCAGGACTTGTGTTAACAGAAAATGATCCTACGGAACTTAAGCTGAAGATTGATTTAAGTAAAGTGGCAGAACATCATAAGATCATGTCTACTTATGCGCCGTCGAAGAAGGAAGAAAGAGGCAAGGACGTGGGCAAAGAGGACAAGAAATCACACAAAAAATCGAAAACTATCAAGGTACTACTGAGTTCCAAAGATCAAAATGAGACTGAGAAGGTTGATGGGGGAGAAGTAAAACTGGAAGCTGTTGGGAAAGAAGTTCAACATGATACTGTTGTGAGAGATGTTGAAAGTGATAAACAAACTGATATGTCTATAACTAATGATTTGAAAGCTAATAAGCAAGAAGTTTTTAATGATATTGATAGCAGATTAAAGAATGATGAAAGTAATATGAGTATCAACGAAAATGTAATAGAAAAAGACAATAAAAATCAATATAATCTGAATCTTGAAATTGAATTGAATGAAGCAAAGATTTCTGAAGCAAAGAAAAAGAAAAAAAGAGGGAGAAAAGGAAAGAAAAAGTTGAGTACAGAAACTGATGTTACACAACAACTTACAAATAATGAAAACATATTAATGGAAGCGGATGAGACAAAAAGTTCAAAGAAGAAACTTAAGACGAAAGTGGGAGCATATGATGAAAAGTCAAATGAAACAGAAAAAACACAAAAAACTGCACAAATAATTGAAACTTCTACACTAAATGATATTGTTCAAAAAGCCAAGTACACACCAGAAGAAGATATTCTTCCTCTAAGAATCGATATCACGACGTCTGGGTTGCAGTGCTCTCAACCCAGTCCTCATGATACCGTATCTTCCCATTCATCTTCATATAAGAAGCTGGATGTTTATGATTGGAACCTAAATGAAGATGAAGGAGAGAAGTTAGATGAGATTCCAAGATTCAGACAGAACAGAAACAAACCCATGATTTCTCCTCCAAAGAAAGGTGTCACAGATCAGTACTCATTGGAAGGAACATCTAATCAATCAAAGCCAAACATCGTTCTGAACAAGTTTGAAAAAGTCGAAGCAGATGCTGAAGTTGGAGATAAATTTAAAATCAACTCAAATCTCACTGCTTTGAATGAAGATACTTCTCCAAATAAGAAGGAGGTGAGGAAGAAAAGGAAGAAGAAGAAAGAGGATGGAACCAGACAGACTAAGAAGATAAAGATACAGCGTCAGAGGCCTCAGGAGGCTCTCAGGCTCTTTGACCCTCTCAAGCTTAAGGAGACTGATAATATTTCTCCCATTAAGACTGAGGCCAGCCTACCTGTTGGAGTGGGTATTGTGACTGGGGTATCTAAGGGAAAGAGAGACACGTTGTCAGTCAAATTCAAATTACGTAAGATTGGATGTGAGTGGATATCTGTGAACAAAGGCAAAAGTGGAGAAGTGGTGAAGGTGGAAATGCAGGAAAGGAACAAGCACAAGAAAGTCAAACAATCTTCAAAACACAGTGATCGCACATCCTCTATATTCGTGCCCGACAGCATCGCTCAAGGCTTCGTGTGCAACGACCCGCAACTCAAACAAGCTTTCCTTGACAAAATCCTTCTTTCAGATTTTTTCAAAACACAGTTTCCTGATGTTGAAAACCAACCTCCTCCCATTAAACCAGACATCACCTTCAACCTCACGGAAAACCCTGACGAAATTGAAGTTGTACTTTTAACAAAAGATGTATTTTTCATCCCTTCAGATTTGGAGAAGGAATTCAACAAACTCACTATATCAAAGTCACCAAAACCCCATCACCCTTCGTCTAGTCACCATAACACTTCCACCACTCCAAACAACTACCAGCATACCGCCAGAACAACTAATATTAATATTAATATTCAAAAGAATAATAGTTATAGTATAAATAGTAGTGATAATATATATGCAGAAAATAATTTACCCAAAAATAAAAGTATTAATGCTAGTGGAAACAAGGAAAGTAAAATAAACTCAAAGGAAAGCAAAGATAAAATCTTATCAAATTCTCAAGGATTTGAAAACTTGTTTCATCTAGACTTGTTTGACAACGATAACGACCCTATTCCCGAAATAACAACTACCAAAAACAGTATTCTGAAAGGCAACAATAACTATTACAACGGCGGAGATTGTGGTGACTATAACTCTTCTCTATCGCTCTTTGAAGATTCCCTGTGCCACTTTTGTGAGCATGATGATGACTTTGTCAATTCGTTTTCAAATCAAATTATCAATGTTAATTGATTTGCTTTTAATTATATATTTTTGAATTTTATTACCGCAAGTGAATTGTAATTATTACATTTTTTCAATAAAATTTCTTTTTCAATCTTGAAAATCAAGTCTATCATTAATGAATAACACCACAAAAACATCAAAAAAACATGTCAATACAAAACGACAAAACTATGTGAAATATGAGCTGAAAGAAAAACGACTGTTCACAAGATGAATTTCTGCCTTGGTAACTCTTGAAAGTGTTCGGTATGGGAGCTTGGTGGATTTGAACCTGTTCCAGCTGGATCTGTTTGACAATGGAGGTGTGTAGTATTGTCGACGTTATAAAGTGACCTTCTCGAATCATCCTTGCCAGAGTTGACGAACCTTTTGTGCATCGGGACACCTTGTTGGTTGAGAGAGAAATTTGAAGTTGATTTCAATTGAGATAAAATTTTTTAAAGTGCATTTGTTTAAAAAATATCTTATTTCCGATAAGTAAAACCTTAGAATAAAACATTAGTTCGATTAACACTGGTAAGTTGGCAGAAATATATATTTATATAGGAAGTTCCTTTGATTAACAGTACATCTATGATATAGTTGTGTATATGGATTAAAATAGAAGAATTGAAAGACATTGGTGATGTAAATCGAAAAGAATATTCCACATAAAGACCTTTGTGGGGTGGTTGTCGGTAGTTGCTACATTCAGTAAAGCATTGTTGTTAACTACATTCACCAACGTTATTACACAATCAAAATTTATATAATTGTGCAGCGCCTCATCGTTTAAAGTTATATAATTAAAACTTTTTTCACTTTTCGTTTGGTTTATTACTTCCACGTCTCTTTTAGTGTTTATTTTATTGTTAAAGGTGTATGTTTGATTGGGGCGGTTGATAATGATAGAGATGATGTTTAAAAGAGAAGTAAGCTCAAATTTGAAATCGAAATTGTTCTCCAAGTATATTTTTTCTGTTTCACTGAATCCCAGGTGAATGTAGAGACCTGAAAAAAAAATTTTTGCAATTATTTTATTATTAATATAATAAATAATATCAAAAAATTGTTTCAAGAGGCATACGTCATCATTATTATTTTAAAAAATTTAAAAGCGAATATAGATTTATATAAAATTCTAAACTAAATGTGTTTTACATTTTATAAAAGCAAGATCTATTTCAAAAAAATATTTTTTAGTATCAAAAATCATTATATAAATGAAAAAAAAACAAAATATGTTAATTTATTGCAAAAAAAGACTAATACTGTAGGCAAACAAAAAATAATTGATCTGTTTATATTGAAAAAAAATATGTGATATTGAGATTAAGTAATAAAAACTAATGGGAAAAGCTTAAATAAAAATATGAATCAATCAATTAAAAGCTAATTTTGCTAATAAATCATTCTATCGAAACAAAATGTTTTATACTTTATCAGATCATTCTAAATATTACAGAAATCAAATGATGATAATCCAAAATTTTTATTTAAAAGCTGAATGAATCAAATATAAAATAGCGTCAAACAAGTGTATCCCTTATTTAAATAAATAATAAATATATATAACTATATAGAGATATGTATGCTGGCTTATTTAATTCTTTATTCTCAGCGGCATAGTAATTGAAAAAGCCAGTTGGCGGCTTTTATCCATCATCTCTTGCTTTGTTTGTGTGACTCCAAGATTCATTTTGAATATTAAAAGGGATTTTGAATACTTTGTTTTAGTATGTCATTTTTGTATCTCTCTGGAAACGATGGGCTAAAATCATTCATAATTGATACCAACAGTCTTCAACATCAGTTGATGGGAAAAATTTAGCACATTTATTGAGTAAAATTAGCTAAAATTCATTTCTTTTATGAAAAATAATCTTTCTAACTTTAGATTAAGTAATTACGTAAAAAATTATAAAACTGATGCAGTCTCAATAGTTATGATTATAATTTACCCGAACCTAAAAAATTTATTTACTATAAATACCAATAATTTCAACAAACTATTTATGCTAACGTATTATGGTAAGGCTATACTTACCGAAAATTTTAGTTAATTTTGCTCAATAAATGTACTAAATTTTTCTCATAAATTGACGTTGAAGACTGTTTATATTGCTTGTAAATACATTAAGATGTCTCTAAAAAGTTACATCCATAATTAGTGTTAGTGCATTCTATGTAGGCTTTAGTTTATAGCATCATCAGTATTTTGATGTATATCTTGGTGATTAGTAATGATTGTATTAGATTATAAGTGATTAATTGATAATTATTCAATTAATTATTTTAATGTTTTTGCTTATTTTCCCGCTAAGAACAGTTAATTTCAGTCCTTCTCTTTGATGAGCATCATGTTGTGTATATCTTATCAGTTTTGTAGACTTCCTTAGACATTTTTCAGTTCCTTTGGCTACTTCAATTTCCATGGAAGGCAGGAGAATTTAAAATTTATATACAGTATTTCCGACAAAAATTCTTACTGCTTAATAAATTATTACTTTCATGATGATGATGATTATTATTATTCTTATTTTTATCACTTTCAAAATGGATGTCATAGTTTTTTGTATGTTTTTCACATTAATATTTTTTTAATAATAATATTATTGTCATTAAAAATTTTAAAATAGAAATATAATTGTTAAAATGATAATAACGTTAATAATAATCCGGGGCGGAAATGGATTAGGGGAGTAATGAGATGACGATGAGAAGGATTTTTTTTGTTTTCAATTTCAGTATTTTTTTATTGATATTTATTTGTTTTTTTTTTATTTGTTTTAAAATAGTTTTTTTGTTTTTGTTTTATTTTTTTGTGCTAAAAGAAATTAATATAGCTTACTAAATAGCATGTATATATTAGGGAAGATTTATAATATATAGCAGAAGCTTCTGAGCAACTTCTATGTTTTTCACTTTATTATCACAAAAAGATTCATTCAGATGATCATTCACAAATAATTACAAACAATTCACTATAAATAAAGTATTCCAAACGTTTGTTATGCTGAAAAAATGACTAAATAAAATAAAAGTTAATATTGAAAAATGACAAAATTAAACCGATTATCAAAATTTTTCATTGATAAATAAATTTAAAGTTTTTTACCGGGATTTGAACTCGGGGCCTCTGACTTGGCACATATGACTTCACCATGCAAGCAACTGCATCCTCCTCTCTCCCTTATACCTTGGTTGTTAAAGGATGGAAGAAGGGTGAAGTTGGTGAGTTATGTGGAATAAGTGGGTTGTGTAGTGGTGAGGTTGGTGGAATTATGTTACGTTATCGTATAGTTGAATCCAAACCATTGTGTTAAATTGCTCAATAGTTGTGTCGAAATCTTATGATTTATTAGTTATAATTTCAAAATCAACATGAAAATAACCAAAAGATCAAAAAACAAACTATTGAACGGAGAACACTTTTGGCTGGATGGAAGAGTAACCTTTTCCTCACACGTGATCATTTCTTTTGTGACATCACATCGACAAATTGTCACGTGGTCAGAAAAAGAAATAGAAGGGTGGAAAATGAAAAGAGGATTTACAGAGAGGAAAAACTTGAAGTGCATTTGACAAGCTGTATGATGGGGTTGTTTTCATTGATTATTATTCAAATTTATTTTTTTTTATCTATTATTTTTTTTTCTTATTCTATTATATTTTTATTTTAATTTTTTTTTGCATTTTTATTATATTTTAATTGATTATGAATAACATGTTTTTAAAAATGATTTTAGCAAAGAATAATTTCTTTATGTAAATATTTGAATAATTCTTATGTCAAGAATCAAAGAAAATTTTTTCCAATCTTTTAAACATAACTCCACCTTTAAAATATGGTGATCATAAATTTTAAGTTTTTTCAATTTTAGCTGACCTTAGAGCAACCAATTTATTTTAATTTCTAGTTTTTCAAATGAAATTTATTTTTTTATTTTTTAATTATGAGATAAAAAAATTTTATTCAAAAATAATTTTATTTTTAAATTTTTAACTGAGCATGTTTAAACCTGTTTTGTAGTCAATCTTTTTCCAGGCTTTTTTTGTTTCATAAATATTGTCTTTTTTCGTTTCCGGTTTATTGATTTTATTTTTCAAAGTTATATCGATTCTTTGGTTTCTATTACTGCTCAGAACGGCGTTTTTATTTGAAAAATATTTGCTGTTTTTTAATGTGTTTTCCAATTTCAAGCTATCTATGTATTCTTGAAATGCATTTTCTGTGAATAAATAAACTGAAATAACAATGAATATTCAACAGTATGAGATGAAATAAGAAAAGGTAGACTTGGGCTGTGGTAGGATGTGAGGATCTTTTTAAATGTTACACACGCATCTCCTGCGAGGAATATTTGGATTTGTGTGGGCTTCTATATTGATTGTGAATAGCTTTATACATATTACTTTTGTTGTTGTTAATTTTAATTATTTATATTTTTAATATAGTTATAAATATGTTTCATTTTTTTTATTGTTCATATAATTATTTTTTCACCAGAAGTGAAATCAGGCAAAAAAGCGTTTTCGGGGTCGTTTTTTTTTATTTTTGGCTCTCCAAATCGGAAGTTAAATGAGTCATGATTGACGCCAATAATTTTATTGATGTTTAATTGGTTGTTATGGTATGGCCCATAACAACCACAATGGGAAAGTAGGTTGCTTCCAACCAATGAAATTTGAGCTTTCAAACATTTAGACCAATCATATTTTATCATTTTATCTTTTTGATGTTCATTGTTATGTTTGGATTCATTTTTGTTTCCTTGGTGACAAAATCGATGCAAGTTTTGGATTTGAGTTCTGGAAAGATAATGATAAAATTATTCCATTTAATTCCATCAAAAAGAACTTTCAAAAACTAATCGTCAAAATAAACCTTACTTGCATTTAGAATCTTTGACACAGTTTTGAAGCACGTGAGCACAGTCGACTAATGGCACGTAGACTCTGAGGCAGGAAGGAGATACAATGGTGGTTTGTATCACTTGACATATATCTGGCTTATGATTGGTGCTTTTATGTGAGTCATCTACCTCAGAGAAAATAGTATCGAAAAGTGAATTTTCATAATTTTGGAAATAATACTTTTTTTCACACGAGCATGTGAAAAGTTGCTTTATTAAATGGTTAATAGTGGAAATATTTTGAGAAAAAACATGGCTGAATTCGTGATGGAAAATCTTGGTAGACTCTGGGAAAGAATGGGTTTGCAACGTCATAGCTTGGTGTATCTGGTGGGAGGAGCAATGGTGGTTTAGAGTAAAACCATATTTGGAGGTATGAATAGTGCTTCGATTTTGTTTAATTTCGCTCATTTTTGTAAGCTGTGAAGGATAATTATATAGCACGCCCGAGTTGAACTAGGGTTTAAGTTGCATAATTTTTGAATTTCACATAGTACGCTATCATTGAATACATCTGCATAATCTTTCAAACTTAATACCTTCCACGCTATCAACATCAAAATGTCCCTAAGTTCACGATATTCGAAAGCTATAAAATCTGATGAATTAATGAGATCTTCCAGAGTTTTGAACTTCACGGTATTTATAATGCTCACAAAGAACATATGAACCTAAATTTAATTTAACATTAGTTCATTAATATAAAAGGCGAGAAAAAACTTGTCTGTATTCAACTAAAAATCTATATATATCTATTCTGTGTTTTCGTTTAAGATGACTTATTTTGGTTAATTTTCAATTAAAAAGCATTAAAATTACTACTTCTAACATGAAAAAATTTCAACACAATGATATTTAGTAATCATTATCATCAACAAGACTTTCTACCTCATCTTCTTCATCATCTTCGTCATCAGAGCTGACTGAATGGTGACCATCTTCTCTCAAAACTACCTTGTAAAAGTTGCGCACTGCTTTTGCGCATGCTTGTCTGAAAGAATTATTATTTTTTATTTATTATTGCTATTATTGTCTTTTATTGTTTTTTTTTAAATTGATAATATTCTTTTATTAGTTTTTTTTTATTTAAAATTTTGTGAATCAAGTTTGTTGGTATTAAACATGATGTATTTAAAAAATTCAAATTAAATCGAAATTGAATTATCTCAGTTTCTAATCTCTAAAAATAAATTAAATTTTTGAACTGAAATGTTTAAAAGTGCATTGAAATTTTAAATTTTCGTAACTTTCTAAATCTCTTAACGCCACGAAACAAACTAAAAGTACTTGTGAGCAATTTCTCATTCTTTCAAAGTTTTTTTTTTTGTACCAGTTTTTTTTATATCTTTTTCCACTTCAACATTAATGCTTATTCAAACAGTTATTCTCAGACTGAGCATTATTCTGCATTTTAATATCCCTTTCATAAACTGACAAAACAATATTATGTTTCATATGAGGAACGATGTAGTGGAGATGTATTGAGTTTAATTTTATCATTTGTATACTCGTAACAATAGCTCGTCAAATGCTTCAAAATGATGCGGTATAAGAAATGGGCCAAAACAGTAAGAAATGGGGGGGATATATTGGCGCAAATGAGACAACATAATGAAGCGGTGTAGTGGCGTGTACCTGCGACAGAGTCCTTTGTCGTAAAGGGATGTGAAGAGATAGCAGTGGTCCCAGACTTGCAGCATCAGACGTCTACATGACGCCTCTTTGTGGCATCTTAAGAAAGCCTCGAGACAGCTGATGTAGGTCTTATTATTATTTTTTTTGTTTTTGTTACTGTTGTTATTGTTATTGTTTTTAATGTTACTGATATTATTACTATCGTTATCATTATTATTGTTGTTATTTTGGCTATTGTTGTCATAGTTGTTGTTATTATTATGACGAATTTTGCTGTTTATATCATTAATATTTAATTTATCAGCGTTTTTATTATTGTAGGGGTCGTTTGTTTTTTTTGTGACATCTGTAAAATAAGTGTTTTTCTTACAATGAATGTTTATTTGGGAAAATTATGTATTAACATTAATAATATCCAAAAATAATAGCTAGAGTTATTTTCAATGAATATAATTGAAAAAAAATTTAAAATAGTAAAGAAAAAAAAAATTTTTTTTAAATTCATGAAAAATAATTAAAAAATGACTTTGAGTGAAGGTCACGAGTTGTGAGTATGTGATGTTGTGTGGCAGAATCAGATGGGGGGAATAGTGCAGAAGACCTGTGTGTTGTTATCAAGTGAATATACGTTATCTCAAGACTGGGTTCTTTAAATAACCCATGGGTAATTTATTCTGTATTGATAATTCTACTTTTGTGTAGTTAAATACCACAAAAGATTAAAATAGATATTTTATTAATAAATAGAAAAACGATTTAATTAATTAAATAATGAGACATTTAACAATCAAAATAAAAATAGATAGAAATAGAAATTAACTTTTAATATTATTAGGCTGATTGATTACTATCATTTTTATAATGAAGTACAAACGTGGGAATTACGACCAATACGATAACCAGAACATTTTCCGGGTCAAGTTGGGTTGTTTTTATTGGTTGATCGCGGGTCATTTTTTAATTTATTTTATAAAACGTTGCGGCTAATGTTTATTTACATTTATTAATTACTTTAGATATTAATATTATTCAGTGGTCTAAAAACTTCTGAGGTTAAAGCTACTGTAATTATATACGTAAATGATTTGATATCTAAGTTTGTCCCAATTCATACTCTAAAACGGGCCGTTTTATATAACTTGAAGTAGGAATAAAATTCCAATCAGGTTCATAACATGAAAAAATGGTAAAATTTATTTTTAAATTATAGATTTAATTTTTAAAAAATGATTTCTCAGATGTTGGTAGAAATTTCTAAATTGAGTTTCAGTTTGCATTTAAAATATGGCACGACACCATCTTATTTTTCATCATCTATTCTTATTTTTCTTACTTTCCTTTTAGTATCATTATCATTGTAATATTTCAATTTACTTTTCTGGTATTATTAACTAATTAGATAATATTAACATAAACGCCTTAGTGAAAACTCAAACTGAATTCAATTTCATTAACTATTTAAAATATACTTATTTTCGACACACCTATAAAAGAATTAACAGACTTGCCAAGTTGTTTATTTTAATAGTGCATCAACTGAAGCGCAATGGAAATATGGAACAAAAAGGTTTCACAATTATTCGGTGTAGTCGAAGTTTTTCGTTTTAAAAATCATTATTTCTTTAATATTTTTATAATTGAATCTTTAATGAAGGGACTGCGTGCTGTGACACTAATAACACAAAAAATCGATAATTTTTGTGAATTAAGCTTCGGTTGAATGGAAATTTTTAATGTAATTTGAACGTTTTTATAGCATTTATTTTATTCTAAATAAAACTTAAATACTAAAATGAGTTTAGTTTTTATTCAAAAAAAGTTTTGAATTTAAGTTGAAAAAATAATTTTTTAAAATATTAAAAAAACGGAAAGAGATAAAAAACAAAGAAAAAACAATCATCAAGACAACCCAAACAGGTGTTATTAGGAATCCGCCATTGTATCTTATCACATTTCTGTCTGGTGTCCAGCTTTTTCATCGAGCACCCGCAGTGAAACAGGGATGAGCGTGACTTTTTGAGGCGCTTCATTACGTCATAACAAGCTTTTCTGCGTGGAGTAATTGAATTTACAGTTATTGCTAATCATTTGATGTTATTTCCCGCGCAAACACCAATAACTCAATTTTTTATGCCTACAAACTTTTTATCTAATTTTTCATTATTTTTTCACTGTTTATTTTTTTACTTCTTATTGAGGTTCATAATCATATTCTTATGTTTTAATTTTTTGTATTATTTTTCAATTTCTCATTATTTTGTGCAATAACCTACAAAGCTCTTGTGCAAATCACCATACTTTTTTGGTGCAGCACGTATGCAATGAATAAAAAGATGGTTAGATCAGTGCATGTTTGAAAAAGAGTTTTGCTTGCATGCATAGTTTTTGTTCAAATTTCATGAAAACAAAATGGTTAATACCCTTTTTGGATCTCTTTCTATTTTAGGGGCATTTGACATTGATTTTTTATTTGTAACTTATCCAAAAAACCTCCATCAAATGCTTTAGGGTTAAAAACTCGAAGATGATTCCACACCAGCCCACTCAAAACCCTCAAAATGAGCTGAAAGTTATGGTGGAAAAGATTAAAAAAGCGTTTTTGCAAAAAAAACGATCAATTGTGAAAGTCAATTGTATCTCAACAAGTTATTTCTCTCACCCTTCTATCATTTTAAAGTGTAACTTTTCAAAAAACCTAAAATTGTTTTTTTCTAATATTTTAATGTCAGTTTAATTATTTTCTTTACGATTTGTCATAAAAGATATTTTGATTTTCATAATTTTATCAAACTTGATTATTTCTCATATAAATCTATTTTATGTTGAAAAATACTGAAATGCATTTCACATTACTGTTAAATATGTATTTTAATATAAACATTCATTTCTCATAAATATAACACAATATTAATCATAATATTCAAACATAAATCAAAATTTTTCAATTCAAAAATGATTCAAGAATATTTTGATGTTTTTCAATGAGGAATTGACACTTATTATATAGACTTCCCGCTCCGAATGACCGAGTGTTGTCCTCTGTGGTTTTGGCTTTTGAGGCTTCCACTTCATATCGTTTTGAAATTTTCTTATTTGAAATTTTTTCTCCTATTGTATTTGTGCTAGTTTAAAAAGGTTAAGTATTTGAAAAATCTTCCAATATTTTTCATTTTTTAAAAATATTGATTTTTCCTTTTCTTTTTTTGATAAAACTTCCTCATCAATTTTACCCTTTAAAATTAATTGAGTTCTTATTTTAAAAATTCAAAAATTTTAGCATCGAATAATTTTGTGACAAAATAGAACATGAATTGAAAGGGAATTATGATGGGTTTGAGTTATGATTGATCGAATCAGTTGAAAAATTCTATTGAAAATTTCTTTAAATGCCTTTACAAAGATTTTTTTTTATTCCTTTCAAATAATTTTTTTGTATCGTTTTTCAAGTTTCATTTTTTAAGTTTGATTTTGGTTTTTTTTTCTATTTGAAATAAAATATACTGTCAAATTTATCTTGGTGGAAATTTTAGTTTTTCCAAATGATTTAATATTGAAAATTTCTGCTCAATGTTGAATCAAGGTTCAACTTGAAGTTTTCATGAGTTGAAATCAAGCTATATAAAACATATTTGAACTCGAAAAAATTATTTCAAAAAAATAAGAGAAAACAATCACACTTGAAATAATTGAAAACCAGCACGGAATCAGAAAGTAAAAAAGCTGACGTTTGCACATATGGAAAATATTATCAATTTAAAAGCACGTTAACAGCAAAAAACTATTTAACTCCGTAATCATTTGAATTGATGCAAAACTAAAAAATAAGTTTTATAACAATAATGTTTAAATACTTATAAAAGACTGTAACTTAATAAATATAATGCTTAATTCATTATAATCTATTATTACATAATTGTTTCATATATGTAAAATTCTTCATTAAATTCAAATAAAACCAATAATGCAACACTCTTAGATATATTAAAAAGCACCCTTCGGTTCTGAATAACTATAGAAAAACCCTTAACATTAGAAACAACCCATAAGCACAAATAACCACATTGAACTAACAGGTCAGTAGCTAGACACTCGTTGCTTTCCTTGTTTTCTCTGCAAACTTTCCTGAACCCACTCAAAAGAAATTTGCATTTTAAATCCCACAAACACCTTTTTCTCTCACCAATGCATGATAATGTCGGTGAAGTGGAATGGTTTGTAGGGTAGGATGGTTTATGGTGTGAAGAGTGGGGTTTATGGTGGTGGGTTATGTATGGTGATAGTGTTACTAAGTGGGGGTGTGAAGGAATGCTGCTAGTTGCATTATTAGGGTGATGGTGATGATGATGGTGGTGGTTGTGGTGATGATGTGATGTGTTAATTGAATCTGCTTCTGTGTTGGCCATCCAAGGAAGGGCTGGGTACGAATCTGTTATTTGTTTTTACCGTGCTGGGAATGTATTATTAGAATATTAATTCTATATATATTCTCATACACATTTTTAAAATTTTATTTAATTCAATATTTTCAAAGTTTTTTCTACATTTTTAGCTTCAACTTATCCTTCTATAATGCCAAAAAATAAATACTAAAACTTCATATGAACATTTTTTATTCACTTTGTAAAATGCTTCAAATTGCGTTTTATTGAAGTCAGTATTAAAAAATATAGATTGAAGCACTCAAGTTTTTATGTAATTACCATTAAGGCCTGCCCCATGCAGCATTTCGCGATTTATATCCATTTTGAGCTTTCTATACTCAAAACCTATCAACATTGCTCAGTTAGTTTATCGTTGGTAAAAATAGTTTAATTG
>OZ038326.1:5140156-5197941 GCA_964035795.1 Pterobdella sp. o SKG-2022 | reverse complement strand
AACATCATTCAATTTCCCACCAAACACCACAACTAACTTCCTTGCATAACACAAGCATGAAGAAACAGAGTAGACTGCAGATTTTGACATTGGTTCTGTAGAGGTAAGTGGGATTGGCATGTGCAGGAGATGAAAAGGGGATGTTTTTGGAGGTTGGAGAGCAGTGCACTACAGTGGAGTTTCTTGGAGCTGGGACATTTATAATCTGTTAGTGGTTTTTTGGTTGTGCATTTTAAATATATGAACAGGTATGAATATAAATGAGGGTGTAATGTAATGCGGTATTTATAAAGCGCTTTTTCTTATAGATCAAAGCGCTTGCTATAAATTTAATGTAGCAAAAGCACACTGTGCAACAGATGGTAATTGTCGGTCCACGCGAGATCGAACCCGGTATATTTAGTTAATTAGTCTAATGCTCTACCCCTGAGCTATGCGGGCGGACAAAAAGGGTTGAAGGAGTTCAGGCTGATTTATGGGAAAATTTTGGTTTTTAAATTAATATTTTTTGAATTTTTTAGGTTTGTTATATTTGAGTTGAATTGTTCATGAGGCATTACTTATTTTGTTAAAATCATTTGAAATCATTGTTATTGATTAATCTTTTGAACTAAAAAAATATTTAAAAGCTATGTTGTTTTTGAAACTATTAGTCAAAAAGAAGCTATAAAATTTTTTTTAACTAATGTATTATTTTTATTAATATGCAAAAAAACGTTTATAATAATATTTTCTACACTCATTCTATAAGCTCAATTTAGGAAAGTGACGAGGTGGCCGAGTGGTTAAGGCGATGGACTGCTAATCCATTGGGCTCTGCCCGCGTGGGTTCGAATCCCATCCTCGTCGATTTCTTTGTCAATTTTTAAAAATATATAGTTTAGTTTTTTTATTTATTTAAGCAAAAAAATCGCATTATTTAGAAAATTTTAAAATTTGAACGCTTTTTTTCAGAGAACTTGACTTATAATGCGCTTTTCTGCAACAGCCTTTCTCTGTACTATTTATTATTATTAAAATTTTTATAGCGCACAGTTATCAATTCAAGATTGCTTCAGAGGCGCTCAAGGTTTGTAAGAGGTTATGACTGGGGATGTTTATGGTATAAGTGAGTTTTCAAAAGTTTGCGAAAGTTCATGAGAGAATTCGATGAGCGCAAGTTAGAAGGAAGTGAATTCCACAGACGTGGAGCCTGGTGAGAAAAAGAGCGACTAGTAAACAAGCCTGAAGAAACAGGTTGATGAAGCTGGAGACCAGAGTGCAAGGATCTGAATGGTTGACGTGTGTGTCTGATTGACAAAAGATCAAAAAGATGAGCAGGTTGTTCAAGCTTGAGAGTGCATGCAATGAGCCAAAGTAATTTAAACTTGCATCTTTGGGAGACAGGTAGCCAGTGCAAACGATCAAGACAGTCCCTGGAAGAGCTGAAATAATCAGCTTAAAGAACCGTCTTGGTCGCGTGGTTTTGGAGGGCTTGAAGTTTGCATAAAAGATAGTTTGGCTGCCCGCAAAGGAGAGAATTACAGTCGTCCAATCTGGAAAGAACTACTGAGATAAAGAGGGCATTAGCAGTGGAAAGAATTTGCGTACTTGTTTAATGGTATAGATGTGGAAATTGGAAGATTGGATTATTTGAGAAATAAAGTGAGCAAAGTTCAAATTTGGACCTAAGGTGACACCTAAGATTTTGAGCTTGGAAGATATAGGAAGTGTGGTGCCGTCAAGGGTTACCACAGAAGGAAGATTGTATTTAGCTAAAAGATGAAAGCTGCCGACAAACATCACCTCACTTTTACTAGGGTTTAGTTTCAGTTGGCTTTGGAAAAATCAGGAGTTTAGAACGGAAAGACAACTGGATAATTTAAGAAGAGTGGGGCTAGGATCTGGGTGAGAGACTCCGGTGAAAAGAGTGATGTCATCAGCGAGCTGGTGAAAAAGCAAGTCGTGCTGTACAATATTGCTACACATGGGTGATGTATAAAGAGAGAAGAGGATTGGTCCTAAAACGGAGCTCTGCGGCACGCCTGAGTTGAGTGATGTAAGAGAAGAAGAGAAATTGTCCATTTTAACGAACTGAGAACGTTGAGAGAGGTAAGAGCGAAACCAAGAAAGAGCGAGCTCAGAAATATTGGTGCCTATTCAAAATATCAATTAAGATATTGTGATCAAGAGTGTCAAAAGCAGCAGAAAGGTCTAGCGAAACCAAAACGGCCGCATGTCCAGTAGCGCAGATGTTGCGAAGACTGTCAGTGATGCGTAAGAGTGTGGTTTCTGTTGAGTGCTTGCGATATACTGATTGGAAAGGATTAAAATTAGGAAATGATGAAACGTGAGAAGTTATTCTGGAATGAACGAGTCTTTCGATAATTTTTGAAATGGTGCTCAAGTTAGAAATAGGGCGTTAGTTCGAAGGAATGGTAGGGTCCAAATTGCCTTACTTAAGCAAAAGGAGAATTTGTGCTGTTTTCAAAGAGGCGGGGAATATTGCTTGTGAAAAAGACAAGTTGGTAAGTTGGGAAGTTATTGGAGCAAAGAAGTGAGAAAAGCGTTTTAAATTGGATGTGGGGATTAAGTCTAATGAAGAAGATTTGTTGGGTAAAGAGCGAATTAGCCTACTCACTTCTTCAATATTGACAAATGAAAAATAAGAGAGTGATGTTCGATTGTCTGTTAGAATAGGGTTTGTGCAGCGCGAAATGGACGTTGGCAAAGATGTGTGTATAAGAGCGATTTTCTCTTTAAAAAAGCTACTAAAGGTAGTCACAAGATTGATAGCTTCTGAAGAGCTGCGTGGCGGAGAAGGAGAAGATCTATGTAGGATAGAGTTGGCAGTTTTCCAAAAAACTTTCGAGTTTGGTTTGACAGATGCAAGCATGTTGTTAAAATAATCATCACGGGATTTAAACATGAGAGCGCGAGCAGTCTTACGAGATTCCTTGAGGGCAGCAGGAAGACTGGCTGGAACAGGCTTGGATGACTTTAACAATAAAGAAATTGTTCTCTCAAGTTTTCGTTTTTTTCGTTTGGCGGCAATGGCGTCAGTGGATAGCTTGTGCTGGGAGTGACTGCTGGGGCGAAAGATGTAGGTGCGAAAAGGGGCATGGTGGTCGATAAGTGATTGAAAAGAGTTTTTACTTGTTGTAAGAAACTCTTCAACTGGAACATCAGAAAGGTTAGTTAGTGTATTATGGATATGTCTGAGATCTTTCTCGAAGACAGCATCATCAAAGTTTTCAAAAGAGCGGGAAATTACAATGCGAGGAGGAAGGGGAGAAGGAGCGAGGTTGAGACTACATAAAATAAGATAGTGATCGGAGTCAAAAGTTTTTCTGCCGATTTCTTGTATGAGATGACTGTTAGGTTTTGGAGTAATGATGAGGTCAAGGATGTTACCAAGTCTGTGGGTGGGGAAGTCTATGTGCTGGACCAGCTCGAGTTCATGTAAAAGAGCACTAAGTGGGTTGTCATGAGACGTACAATTTGGGGTGTTGAAATCACCAGCCAATATAAAATTTGAAGAAAGAGAATAAAGGAAATAGAGATGAGACGTGAGCTCGCAGATAAAATTGCCGGTATTTGGAGGACGGTAGATCACCGATAGAAACAAAGTGTGACGAAAAAGACGCTTTGGCTGTCAATGATTCAAAAGAAGAGTGGGACGGAAATTTAATGGCATCCAATCTAATGGAGTTTTTGGAAATTACAGAAATATCTCCACCTCGTTTACCAATGGGTCGGTGTGAGTGCAAGACATGAAAGCCATGAGGCACAATGTCATATTTTGTGACATTCTCTGCGTTTTCAGAAATCCGAGTTTCCGTCAAAGCAATAATGTCAAGTTTAAGAGAAAGGATAGTGTCGAGTATAATAGAAGATTTACTACGATTAGACCTAGGATTGAGGAGAGCGAATTTAGTATACAAAGGTACATCGTGGACATTAGGATGAGAGGCTGATCGTCATTCCAAGCCGTACGTCCCATCTTGAGTCGCACTTGTTGTCCATAAAGGGGACAAAAGGAGGATGTTGTGACGTGGTCATGGCAAGAGCGCTTTGATTTAAAGCAGGGAACACAAAAGGAAGGAGAGGTTTTAGAGCAGTTGTCAGACCAATGGTCTTTGCCGCAGTGCTCACATACTCTAGGATTTTGACACTTAGATATGTTATGACCATAAGTCTGACAATTCAGACATCTAGTTGGATGGATGCGAGAGTGAAAAGGGAATCTACCAAAAGGGAGATGTACATTCTTGGACTTGTTCAGCATGGGGAAAACATTGCTTGGAACTTGGATAAGCCAGTCACGAGTAGAAGGGTTTCGTGCGTTGGGTCTCTGCTTAAAGGCACGGAAAGCGCTGGGATCAACAGATGAAAAAAGGAGATTGAAAGAGGTTTCAAGTTCCTCATTAGTAACCCATGTCGGTAGATCCAAGACGGTGGTTGTTGGATTCAAAAAAACTGGGTCGTGAAGGCGTATGTTGGGAAGAGAAGAAAGAAAAAGTTTGGCATCCTTGAGTGAATCAGCAGAGTCAGCTTCTCAGACCACAGGATCAGTAGACTCTCGAACATGCTTAAGAAAAGATTTAAAGGCTTGTTGATGGACGAAACCAATCTCCTGCACAATTCACTAGGAGTCTCACCTGTGGTTGAGATAACTTTGGTGGAATATTAAATAATGGGTGGGGTTTTTCTAATTGAAAGAATTTTATGTTGGATGGGAAGGAGTGAGTGTGAAATTTTGTTAGTGGATGGATGAGAGAGGGTGTGCATGTTTTTTGATCTGACAATAGTGCTGTAAGTAGGTTGAGATGAGTTAGTAGTAAGAATAGATGTGGTTGAATTGGTTGGTGTGAATGAATCTAGGAAAATTATTAATTGAACTAAGAGATGAAGTGGTTGTAGAAGCAGAAAGTGGAGAGGTTGCAGATGTCTTGTAGATGAAGTTATAAAAATATAATCTAATCAAGTTGTTCCAAAGCATTTCTTTAAACAAGAAGTTTGTTTCATCAATTCAAAGATAACAATAGCTCAGCATATATTTATAGAATATAATTACATTAGGATCCGAGAGCTACATACTCCTTGTAAATTTATAGTTTACTTGTGTTGATCAAATAAAAACATTTTTGGCTGTAGTCGTTATTCATTGAAGCAAAGACACTGCGATTTCATTTTTTCCTAATGTAAACTTTGAGATGAGGTGGTATTTATATAGATTTATTATTTCTGCAAATAATATTTTTCGATAAGTTCAACCTTTTGAAGCTTTATATCTTTATGAAGCCTAGTAAAATAGAAATGTTATGTAATAGAATCTCTATACATTCATTTATTAAAAACGCTAGTTTTCAAAGCTTTCATGTTAACAGAGTTTGTCAACTCTTAAAAGTATCAACTGGTTGTAGAAAAACAGAAGAAAGATTGGAGGAGCATTGAATTGTAATTTAAAATCCAACATAAGCAATGTGGCTTTCTTCTAAACACGTAATCTCGCTAAATATTTTTGTGATTTTTTTTGCTCGCAACCTCACAAACAACCCGGATTTATGTCGGGTTAATGTACTTCGTTTTCCATTGCAATTTTGTGTCTTTTTCCAATGTTTTTTCGTTTTTAAGCCAGAATTAGCTCATATTAGAAAACTCTGTTTATTATTGTTATTTTTAAATAGGTGATTCGGACTATTGTGCTATATTATCAAATTTAGCTTATGAACTAATAAAAAAGGCAATTAAACATTACAAAATTTTCTCTAAAACTTCAAATTATCTCAAAAGACAACAAAATAATCGTAGCTACAAAACGGAAATTATCAATACAAACAACATTTTTAATCAATTATTGTAATGCTACAATCATTTTAAGAGGCGAAAATGGGCCTTATCTCATTTCCATACAATTATTCATTCCTTCCATTCTAGGTAACATTATTATCATTCTTAAATTTATATTATGGTCATGTGGTGAATAGGTGGATGATTGGATGGATAGATAGATAGATAGATAGATAGATAGATAGATAGATAGATAGATAGATAGATAGATAGATAGATAGATAGATAGATAGATAGATAGATAGATAGATAGATAGATAGATAGATAGATAGATAGATAGATAGATAGATAGATAGATAGATAGATAGATAGATAGATAGATAGATAGATAGATAGATAGATAGATAGATAGATAGATAGATAGATAGATAGATAGATAGATAGATAGATAGATAGATAGATAGATAGATAGATAGATAGATAGATAGATAGATAGATAGATAGATAGATAGATAGATAGATAGATAGATAGATAGATAGATAGATAGATAGATAGATAGATAGATAGATAGATAGATAGATAGATAGATAGATAGATAGATAGATAGATAGATAGATAGATAGATAGATAGATAGATAGATAGATAGATAGATAGATAGATAGATAGATAGATAGATAGATAGATAGATAGATAGATAGATAGATAGATAGATAGATAGATAGATAGATAGATAGATAGATAGATAGATAGATAGATAGATAGATAGATAGATAGATAGATAGATAGATAGATAGATAGATAGATAGATAGATAGATAGATAGATAGATAGATAGATAGATAGATAGATAGATAGATAGATAGATAGATAGATAGATAGATAGATAGATAGATAGATAGATAGATAGATAGATAGATAGATAGATAGATAGATAGATAGATAGATAGATAGATAGATAGATAGATAGATAGATAGATAGATAGATAGATAGATAGATAGATAGATAGATAGATAGATAGATAGATAGATAGATAGATAGATAGATAGATAGATAGATAGATAGATAGATAGATAGATAGATAGATAGATAGATAGATAGATAGATAGATAGATAGATAGATAGATAGATAGATAGATAGATAGATAGATAGATAGATAGATAGATAGATAGATAGATAGATAGATAGATAGATAGATAGATAGATAGATAGATAGATAGATAGATAGATAGATAGATAGATAGATAGATAGATAGATAGATAGATAGATAGATAGATAGATAGATAGATAGATAGATAGATAGATAGATAGATAGATAAATAGATAAATAGATAGATATAGTTCATAAATTAATTATAAAATTGTTTTTTAATTATGCTCAAGGCCTGAAAAGATTGTAACAGTAGTACAAAGGAAAAAAATGGAAAATAATATTATTCTTAAGGAATGAGCATGAAAGCGTAAAAAATGAATTAAATACAACTTGTTATTTAAATTATTCGGTCAGTAGCATTTTTACTTCAATTGTTCTTTCATTTTTTTTATTTTTTATTATTTAAAGTTGAGAAATTTAATGGTTATGAACTTTAAGATTGTTCAAAGTTCGAGTTTTTTGAAATAAAATTGAATGGAAAATTTATTCAAAAACCATATTACTAACCGTGATGAATAAAAAATACATAAAGAAAAGGAAAAAAGAAACAAAATTGATATATCACATAAATAAATATAAAAAAATAAATAAAAATAATGAAAAACAAATATTAGAAATAAAAAAAATAGATATAATGAAACACTCGATCATCATTTTAGCTCTCCCTATTCATTCTTTTTATCCTCATTTTTTGTTCTCATATTTCAAATGATGAGCCGATCTTAATAGCAATAAAATAATTGTTTGATAACGTAATGAACAATTTTTAGTTTTCATTTTTTATAATTTTTCCGCTTATTTTCTAATCACGTTATTTTTTCATTCAAATCATAGTCAATCTTTTTTTTCAAACCATGATGAAAAAAGCAAACTTTGTTTTGCATCGTTAACAAACTAGAATGCCATAAATTAAACACGTTTTAGTGATTTTTTTCCAATTAAAATAAAAATATTAAATTTTAAAGAATTTTCCAAGTTTATGAACATATAGACAAGTTATGCCTTTAATAACTGTATTTTATTCAAAATTAAAGTATTTTTAAGATCACCGCACACAACGTGATGTTTTGGCTTAATTTCCAGGTTAAAATACCAGAGTCAAAAAGTTAAAATATCGATAACACAAAGCTTCATTTGCATGAGTTCCACATTTGAGTGAAGGATACTAATGCCCCATGTCTTATCTCTGAAGCCAGCCTCACGCCGTCACATTTGTATCAACATTCAATGAAGTTCCACAATGTAAACACTTCAATTAATGTATTGATGTTTTTTGATGCTTGGTTTTGTGTTGGTTTATTTATAATTTGAAACAGCTCAAGATATTTCGAACATACAGAGCTTGTAAATTATCTAAAAAGATCATCTCTAGTTCTTATTACTCTTCAAAAGTAAGGCCTAAAATCGCTTCAACTACTGGGAGATCCGTTGTTGTTATGTACCTTCGCAAAAATTTTGTTCAAGTCAGTCATTTGTAATGGATCGTACAATTCATAAAGATGTGCTTTAGGATGGAGCTTCCATAAAAAAACTTGATTGATTTAAATTTTTTTGAAAATTATTTTGCAAATATATTTCGAGTAAAACTTTTGACGAATATAACAAACTAGTGATTGTTGGGAATGAAATATATTGAGAAAATGGAGAAGTTCTTTATTGAAGAAAAAATTGTTTAATCTGTAGAAAATATTGTTAAATTCTAGTAGAATATCTTAATTTATTTCAAAATTAAAAAAAAAAACAAAATTAAATGGTTTCAAATTTGAATGAATATACTATTTTTAGTTTATTAAAAAATATTTGCTTCAAAGTTGAAAGTTACCTCAGTTAATAATTCACTAAAAACACATGATTGGCACATTAGCCTTATAAATGTCAAGTCTGCATGATTACTTTCGAAACTCTGAGCCATAATTTTTTTGAATTTCAGCATAGTTTTTAAAATAGGAAGATGGTTTTTGAGCTTTGGCAGTATTTCAAAGCTTAATTAAACAGTAACTTTTGAAAAAATATGATTTTAAAAATGGGAAAATTTTCAAAAAGTTGTCCATCATTGGTTTGTAATATAACTAATAAAGAAACAAGTTTTCTCCACTATCAGGAATATTTGTTGAAATATAAATTGAATAAAAAGGAATATGAACTTTAAACATTTGAAAAACTTTGGGAAATTGGAAATTATATTTTTGAAATTAGGGAAAATAGAATGAAAAATTTTTTTAAAATATAGTCAATAAAGCAGAAAAAAAGAAAAATGGCAAACAACTTCAAAAAACAACATTCAAATATTTCAAAAAAATGCAGGATTTTGCAGTTTTTGTTGGCTTTTTAATTTTTCTATTGAGTATCATTTGAACAAAAAAACGTTGAGTTATTTTTTAAAAAATAAAATTGATTCAAATTTTTTTATCCAAACATAACATAAAGTTTAAGTTGAAATTTTCACGTAGATGGAGTGAATAAGAAGAAAAACAAACAGAGAAGGATTCTCATATTAACATAACTCATGAAACTTTGAAATAAAATTGCAAGTTACATTCGGATTCTATCAGCTCCGAGTGATTATGTCTGGGTTCAAATTTAAAAGGTACATATAAAGATATTTTCATGAATAATAGGTGGTTGTTTTTGGTTTATTTTTATTTTATGGAAACGTTTTTCAGTGAAATTAAAACGTACACGTTCTTAAAAATTGATTTTCAAAAAACTTCAAAATATTAAATTTTTTGCGATAAAAAATTCTATGCTTGAACCATTTTAATTAAAATATAATTTAAAAATTACGAAATTCTCAAAATTTATTGCATTTTTGATAGTTTTGGAACGTGCCTGAGAACGAATTTCAATTTTTCAACCATATTTTTTTTGTTTTTTTCACAAATTTTTTTTTTTTTAAATTTTTGATATTTAATTTCTTCAAATAAATTTTAATTTTTTAGAATTAAAAAATATCTTTCCAAATTTTCAATAATAAATTAAAGTATGAATTTTATATCAAAAGTTTTTTTTCAAGTTTTTGAACGGTTATTTAACCAAAATTTCATTTTGACTTCAAAACTGGAAACAAAAGCATTCAAAAAGTTGCTCACTTAATTTTTTATTTAAACAACTTCTTAATCTTCCAACAAAACCCTTGTTTCAATTGTTTGTATAACACTCAAAATATAAGTAGTTTTATAGCTTTATGAAAGAAAAAAATTCATTAAATATTCAACCATTCATCTGCATGCTACGTAGCATTTTCATCTTCAAAAATTATCAAACGACCTAACAACTGGATTAATACCTCTGTTCAAACACACCAACATAACCAACAAGAGAAAAACCCCATAACAAAAAAACAATATTCCAAAACAACTTGAACAACAACAAAAACACACCATTAAAACCACACAATAAAAAAAATTAACGCTTCAACCAACACAACTAAAACAACAATAAAACTCACAACTAGATCCGCAAACAGGCTCAATAGAGTTGAGAAGCTTAGCACAGGAAAGAATCCTTCGACATTTACCTTCACTCTCCAAGCAGTTAGTCTCTTCAGGCATATCATGCTGGAAAAAGTCATTTTGACTGATTTTCATACTTTCTCGTTCTGTATCATTTGCTATTGTTGAGTCTGCGGTTTTCACGTCATTCTGTATCGTGTTTTCTTCGTTTTTGTCTCTTTTGTTTCTATATGAGTTGATTTTACTACTATAAACTTTTATTTTCAAACATTTTTTATTTTTGTTTTTTGTTTTATGTTTATTTTTATTTTCATTTTTTATATGGTTTTTTTTTTTTTCTATGCACCATGCATTATTTTTGAAGGTTTCCAGGTTATTGTGTTCAATTTTCATAAAAACAGTGTTTTTTTTTCTTTTTGCTTTATTTTTCCATTTGTATGTCATTGTTTTTGGTACGTTATTTTTGTTTATATTCTTCCGTTTATAGCGTTTCACTTTCCTCCCACTAACTTCTTTTTTTCTATTTTTTTCCCGCATCAATTTATTTAATTTTTTTTTGATGTAATTGTTTTTTGTTTGTTTAAATCTTACTTTTTTGACAATATTCATATCATCATAATCACCATCCTCGTGTTTATTATTCATATTATTATTATTATTCCAATTTTTATTATCATTTTTATTTTCATTATTATGCCTTTGTTTCACCTTGAAATGGTTTTTTTCGTCAGTATGATAGTCATTAATCTCATAGAAACAAGTGTTGGAGAGGAGTGTGTTGCTGGAGAGGTTCAATAAGAGAAAAACAATCAGTCCAAGCTTCATCGTTCTGTCGATGGTTTGTTTTGATTGTTTTATTTATTGATTAGTAATTATTTTTTACCGACTTAACAACAAAAAGATTTATTGGAAAAAAACCAACTTAGCTTTTTATAATAGTTTTTTGGTCCACATAGAGTATATCTATCGCACAATCTAAACCCCAGTTAGAAACGAGCTAATGGTCGATTCACATACTTTTGTAATGAGAACTTGAACTAACAAGTGCCTTATGGTAGCTTGCAGTATAAAAAAACATTGTATTTAAATTTTTCGTTTATTAACATCGTCATTTTATTTTTTCGTATTTTTTGTCGTTTTTCCAGGCTTTCCAGTTTTTTTATCTGTTTCCTTTTTTTTACCACACTCTGATTTTTTTCAATCTTTTTTTTTCATTTTCCTCCAACTCTATCTTTTTTTCACCATTCTCTTTTTACCTCATCATCTCCTTCATCCTCTTCTTCTCCCAACCCCATCTTCTTCTTCATCCTCCTCTTCTCTCAACCCTATCACCTCCACACTTCTCCCAAACACGACTATCACGCTACTTTTTCAAAATAATCCGGATAAAATTCACAGACAGCTTAGCAATGAGTGATATGCCTCGTGCCTGGGCATCAGTGTCTTCCATCACGTTTCATAGGGCTTTAAACTCTCGTTTGCAAACATTTCTAATTCACCAGCTTCTATGTGTTTTTGGAATCTGAGTGATTGTTCTTTGCTTATTTTCAATTTAGAGCTCAACTTTTGAAATTTTATTTATTTCATTTTTGATTTATTTTTGAATTTAAATTTCAATTTAATGTTTTAAATTTTATTCATGTCATTTTGTCTTTGAGGGTTTTCAGAGTTTGATTCATAATTTTTTTTTTTGATTCAATTTTTTGCAATTTTTGATGAAATAATTTTAAAATTAAAGCTTTTAGTTTCATTTTAAAATTTTTTAAGCTAAACAACTTGCGTTTTAGGTAATTGATATCAGTACTATTCAAAAATTTTTTTGAAAGAATTTTCAGTATGAACTTTCTTTATAAATGAGAAAACATTAGTTTGAATTCACATTCAAAATTTTACCCAAGTTCCTTCAATATTCTCAGTTCCCATAATTATTGTTAGTCATTTATTAATAGATTTATTAATGAAACTGTATAAGTAAGTAAGTCGACCAACGATCGCTCCTATTTGGGCTTTTGGTTGGGCAATTGACTGGTTTCATAGAGTGCTACTCCATGTGGACCATTATAACAGGTGAACAACCAAACAAAAATTAAGCAGTTCTAGCTTGCAATGAGATAAAAAAGATAAGAGAAAACATAATTACTAATTGTAATAATTCTTATATGAATTGAAGCTGTGTTACTATATACCATATTCATAAAGACGAAATATTGTTGGAAAACTATATTTTTGAATGAGTTAAATGAATATAATTTCAGAACACTAGTTAGTTTATTATGATACGAAGCTTTCGTTATCAACATAATGTTATGTTTTTAATGTTGTGAAAAAATAATCCAAATATTTGGAAAAAATCGAAAAATTTTTTAAATTCATTTCGTCTGATAATTTAAGCTAAACTCACTAAGAGCTTCGTACTTTTGATAAAATTCAAAAAACTCCAGATTATTCTCTTTATCAAAGCAACTTCATTTACCATACCATCAGTGGCCTAGAAACTGTTGGAGTTAACGCCACTATAATCATATTCCTTATTGATTTGTATTGTATTGTATTGTATTTTATTGTATTGTATTGCATTGTATTTTATTGTATTGTATTGTATTGTATTGCATTGTATTTTATTGTATTGTATTGCATTCCAATTGGCATAATTATCAAACAACTCAAATATTACTTGTATGGTGAAGTTGAATTTATTGCGAATTTCAGCTTCAATTAAACAAAAAATTTATTCAAATTTTTTCATTCAATAATAAAAAAATCGGAAAAAATTGAATAAAAAAAATACCTCTCCAAAGTATTAATCACGTGCATACAACAAGCACATACATATAACACACACATGCACAACAAAAAACATTACACAACATAACACCACACCCACCGTGCTAAACACCACACTCCCCTCAGCATTCATATCACAATGATAACAAATGGGTATTATTATTATCCTAACAGATCACACCGTGTGATAATGTGAGACGTAAGGGAGGTTAGTAGCACAACCGTATGGCACGTCACGGTTGCCCTATTTATTAAAA
Organism: Pterobdella sp. o SKG-2022; assembly: GCA_964035795.1. Classification (NCBI taxonomy): domain Eukaryota; kingdom Metazoa; phylum Annelida; class Clitellata; order Hirudinida; family Piscicolidae; genus Pterobdella; species Pterobdella occidentalis. The sequence goes on along the minus strand of OZ038326.1, from coordinate 5,184,521 downwards.
CTTGTCTCCGCTCCTAGGCATCTGTTTAAATGATTATTTTTTTTTTTTTTTATATATTTTTTTTAATGTTTTTATTTTTTCGTTATTATTATTATTATTTTGTTTTTATTATTCTTTTGTTATGGGTTTTTGTTTATTTATTGTTTTATTTTTATTGTTTTTATGCCAATTTTTATCATTCATTATTACATCCATTGGAAGCTACTATTATTTTGTCTATATTTGTTTGTATTTTTCAAGTAAATATTGGTATTAATCAAGCTGGTTTTATTTCTATTGCTATAATCTTAATACATTCCGAACTATTTTTATACAACCAATAGTTAAACTGTTTTTTCTTCAGTTTTATTTTTAGTTTTCAAATGGTTCTATATTTACATGTTACTTTTACGGTTTGAGCGTGTGTGAGAAAGTTTAGGGGTGGAGTGTGGTTGTTGGTGTGGAGGGTTGGTGGTGGGTGGTGTAGTTGGCAGTAGGGTGGTGTGGTTGGTGGTGTGGTGGTGTGGAGGGTTGATGGTGGGTGGTGTGGTTGGTGGTGTGGTTGTGTGGAGGGTTGATGGTGGGTGGTGTGGTTGGTGGTTTGGTGGTGTGGTTGTTGGTGGGTGGTGTGGTGGTGTAGTGGTGTGGTGGTGTAGTGGTGTGGTTGTTGGTGTAGAGGGTTGATGGGGGGTGGTGTGCTTGGTGGTGTGGGATGGTTTAAGGGTAGAGTGTGGTGAGTGGTTTGTGGATAATGAGATGGGTGGTGTCAGAAGGCTTGATGGTAAAGTGTAGTGTGGTAATGTAGAGAGTTGACAGTAGGTTTTGTAGATAGGTGTTGCTAATAATAATGATGTGTAATAAATGTTGTTAAGACTCAGTGGAAAGGTGTGTGCTAGGTTGTGGGATGAGTTTATGTATAGATGAGCATGTGGTGTAGTTAGGTGGTGACGTGGGTTTAGTGGAGCATATATATGGGTGGTTGTGAAAACATGATGTGGTTTGAGAAGTGAAAATTTGGTGGAAAAATAGAGTTTGATAGCAAGCTATGTGAAATTGTAATAGAAAATTTTTTCAGAAATAATTAGGGCAAAATGAGGAGAGTGGGTACCGATGTTTGAATATTTTTGATTCTGGAACTCATTTACAAAATATAATTTTAAATAGCATCATACTCATGTGAAATCAGCATAGAACTTATTTCGAAACTTTGAAACATGAGTATTGACTAGATATCTTTAAAAAATTGCAATGAACAAAGGAGAACTAGCCGAAATCTTTGAAGGAATATTCTCGTAGATGATTTAATACAAAATTTTCGGGTCTTTGGGGAGCAATTTTGAAAACGTAGAATTTTTTTACATCGTTTGGTATTTAATTTTGTTCCAATATAAAAAATGAATGTGTAATTTTTATATATTTGGTATAAAAAATTGATAAAAACAATTTTGTTTGAAATATCTTTTTATTGCTTTTTCAATTGTTTTTTTTATTCATAAGAAAAAAATGCAAATAAAATTTTGAGTGACCGTAGAGTTATTTTTTATTTTGCAATTAAAAGATATTTTTAATAAAATATTTTAAATTAAATAAATAAAAAACAAAAAAATTTAAATTTTGTCAAAAATATGGTTTAAAAGATAAAAGAATGAAAAAATGAGTTTAATGAAACTAGTGAATAAAAAATTCAACTGAAATAGTGCATAAAAAATAATAAGTTAAAATTTAACAAAAATAAAAAACTCAAAGAAAAATTGAATTTTAAATTCAACATAAATTGAAAACAATGACAAAGGCATTGAAAAAAACTAAAACAACAAAAAAAACTAAGGTGATAAAATAACTCTTCAAAAAAAAAATAAAAAACAAAGTAGAAAAACTAATATAAAAAAATGTCCATAAAAGAAAAAAAATGATAGAAATAAAAGCGAGATAGGATTGAGACAAGGCATTATTATGCTAAGGGAGGTCAGAGTCACAAGAAGACAAACAAAATAAAAAATAATAACAATCATCATCAAAATAAAAAAAAGTTCATTATTAACCTTTGAACAATAATAATAATAATAATGATGATGATAATGATAATAATAATAATAATGATAATAATAATAAGGATAATAATAATAAGGATAATAATAATGATAATAATAATAATAATTATAATAATAATAATAATGATAATAATAATAAAAACAAAAAACTCACAAAGCATTAATTAATTACCAAAAATCATTTTAAAATAAAAAAATAAATAAAAGCACATTAAATGGAAATAAAGAAACAAAAAACTAATGAAAATTAATAAATAGATATTGCTATTTATAAGAATTGAAAAACGGAAAAACACTGGACAATCGAACATTTCCAAGGCTCTTTGTTACATTCTAAAGGATATTATTAACGGGGGGTGATGCTTCAAATCCATTTGCATATGAATAACTGAACTTTAACATCGAAAATATATCCTCTCATATTTGAATATATTTCGATAAGAAATGCCGAAATAATGCTTCAATGCTGAGTTCATTTTATTGATTTTGGTTAATTTTTGATTATTTTTTTATAGTTTTTTGGTAATAATAATAAATTTAGTTATTTCGATTTCTTTGTTGAAATTTTTCCAACAATAGTTTTTTTCAACTTGAAAAAGCAAAAGTGCATCTAGAATAATAATGATTTTTTTTAGATAGTATCTTGAAAAGTTCGATCTCAAATTGATAGCGGTTCAAAATAAACTTAATGAAAAAAGCTTAAATCTTAAAAAAGACTATTAATTTCAAGAATTTTTAATTAAATTCAGTATAAAATACTACTGAGTGCACTGTTATGGGGGAATGTTTGTGAAGCATTTCCAGTGCTCATGTTTATCATGCTTCTCTTAAGTTGTAGAATCCATTTTTAATTCATTTGATAAAGATAAACTCTGCAAAATTCATAATGTGTTTCAAAAGCTTCATTATATAACGCAGTATTGTTTACAAATAAAAGAAAGCAATAAGAAAAGTATTGACCACAAAAAATTCTATATCAAGTTCACAGTTCCCCATGTTGATATTACATAAAACAAACTCCCAAAGCTATTAAAAGTGGAAAATTCATTTTTTCAATAAATATTTTTTCTGAAGACATTATCTGTTCCAACAACTTTGGCCTTTATTCGACCTTTGACATGGTGCATTATAGTTTTTTTTGAAGTGTTTTTCGTTGTTTTCATATTTTATACTTTTTTATTTATTTTTTATAATCTATTCATTAATGGTTTTTTTTTGCATGAAAATTTTTTTTGTCCAAAGAATTTCTATTTAAAAGCTAACCCCGATAAAAAGTTTTGATAAAATAATGGCTTGAAATTATAAAAAAGAAAAATCACCAATTAAAAGTGGAATTCTAAAAAATTTGCGATAAAAATAAAGGATGGATTGAATATATTTAAAATAGAACTAAGAAATTCAAAAATTTTATAATTAGAGAATATTAAATCTAAATTTTTAAAAAATAATTATAAATTTAACAATAAAAAAATAAAAAATATTGAAAAACCAATTTTTTTTTTAAATTCATATATTGAATAGGAGATAAATAATAAATTAAATAAATCAAATTAAAGATTCAAAAGACATATATATATATATATATATAGTCAAAGCTTACTACGACAGATGCTTTTACGAACTGCCCAATAAAATTTATTTAAATAAAAAATAATTTTATTAAATATTTTATAAATCAATTTTCAATTTATTTCTTCAATTTTCCAATTCATTGAAAAGTTTATTTCAAAATTTTCCATGAAAGTTATAAATAGTTTCAAGTTGATTCGTTTCCTTCATTTTTTAACTACACAATTATATTTCTGATAAATCATTTTTCTCACGTTTGGGTACCCTTATTAAACAAAATTGAAATTTTATATGAGCATAAATACTGAGTGAAAATCTACGATATATATCTATATTTATGAATGCCTACATCACTAGATAATTTGAGTTCGACTTCATAACATCTTAAACCTGAAAGACGTGTTTAGTTCTCAATGATTTGTCATAACTGCCTTGTTAAAATAAAAAAAATAATTAGAAATGATGGATGAGGTAAAGATAATTTATAATGAAACACAAGGAATTGTCCAAAATGGTTCATTATGAAATATCTGAAATTTTATTGAAAAAAAATTTTTGTAATGAATTTGTATAAAGAGGTTAAAGTAGTTAGTTTGAAAATAAATTAAGTTTCATGGTTCCAGCTAGCTTGGAGTTCACAGAATAAATAGTTGGGGAGGTTCGAGAAGGAAGTTATATAGTCCGAGTTGGAAAACTTCAGTAGATCGTGAGAGCATTAGATGTTGCAAACAAAAAACATTGCGTAACAGTTTAATGGTTTAAATACAAAAGATTGCATGATTTTTGGAAGATGATAGAAAATTTGAAGTTTCAGTCAAGAATAACAGTGAAGAATGGGACTCTGGATTGTTTTGTGGAAAGCAATGGTGTTGAGATAGAGATTGAGATTTGAGAATAAAGAAGGCTATGAGATAACGAAAAATCAAAACCCGATATGCCATGATGAGAAAGTTTGAGTTAGATTCTAGGAACCATACAAATTAAAAAATTCAATAAACAATAAACACAATAAAAATAATAAAAATAATTAAAAAAAATAATAATAATAATATAGCGCAACAAAATAATAAATAAAGAAGAAAATAAAATAAGGAAGATCTCATAAAGGAAAGCACCAATCGATGTAGGATTAGAAGGTTGAAACATTCTGTTTTTTTTTATATTTTTTTTTGTTTTTTTTTTTTGTTTATGAAATTAATACTTATTTTTTTATTTTCTATATATTTTTTAATTTTCATTTTTAAAAATAATTTTTATTTATGATTATTTATTTTCTTCTTTTTAACAAATTTTTAGAAATTTTTTTTTGCTGTTGAGGTTGTTCTTGTTTTAGTTGTAGATCTCAGATAGGACCAATACTCGGGTGTCCAAAATTGTGTTCAAAAGGTTTAAAAACTCACTTGGCCGGAGGCTGGTAGCGATAATATGGTTGTCTTGTAGGCAGTTGTTTATTGTTGTTATTTTCTCATTTTCAAATTTTCATATTTGTACTCATTTTTCCAACAGTTTTTTTTTCTATTTATTTTTGCAAAAAAATGATTTTTTGTTGTTTTTTTTAAATATCATATCGTTCCGTGTTTTCAAACAACATTAAAAGGTTCATTTTTTAGGGTACATATATTCAGGTTTCACTATCTTATCTCAACTTTTTGTCACTACCTTCGGAACATAATGTTAATTTCATACGGTCAGGACCACTCATTAAAACACAATTGAAAAAATAATCTCAAATGAAGTTATGTTTTTAAGATTTTTTTTTTCACGGATTTTTTCAATTTTTTTATGAAAAATTTATTCAAACAAAATAGTAAAAACGTTTTTACTTTAAAAATAAAAGGAAGTATAATATTTTTCAAAATATTAACTTTTCTATAATATTATAGTAAAGTATATTAATTATTTTATTTCTTTCATAATACTTCAAATAAATTTAGTTTCTAACGAAATATTTTATCTATGTTTCTTTCGTAATATAAATAAATTGTTCTCATTTGTTTGTATAATAATGAATTATGACAAAGTTAAATTTGTCAAAAATTTTATTTAAGAAAAAATATCAAAAGCTTTCTTTTTATTGTGAAGTTATTTTTGAAAAACAATTTTACAAAAAATTGATACATGATGTGTCTCAAGAATTATATTAATTTTTTGATCTATTTTATTCCATTTTTTTTTTAACACAATTTTTTATTATTTCATAAAATACTATTTTGTTAGTTACTTTGTGAATTTGAGACTTGGAAACTGAAATTTTTGGTGAATTGGAGAGCATAAATAACTTTCAATTAACTTTTACAACTTCTCTTAAACTGCGCAACGAATTCAAAGCCGGCCAGAACCAAACCAGAATACCAACTCAAGAAATGCAATTCTTCCATCAATTTCAATTTGTTTTTGAATAAAATAAGATAAGAAATTCAAACAAACTATACTCTTAATTGTGCAATTAAGTTATTCACACAAATGTGTAAAATTGAAATAAAAATTTATCGATTTCAAAGAATAATTTTAACAATAAAAAATTCCCAGCCTAAAAATCATGTCTCAAACCAATACCTACTTCAAACTATTATAACTCTATCACTACCAAAACTATTAAAAATTGAAAAAAAAACAAAAAAACTCACCAAAAAAAAAGAAAAACTTGAGAGAAAAATCAGTGGAAAACGTCTAGGAATGTGATGCGCGGTGTCAGACAGGATATATATTGCAGCGGATGAACGTATGTAATAGATTTATATATTAGGTAAATATATTCCTTTGTCTGTTTTGCTCATCCTATTTTTTTTCAGTTTTTTTTTAATTTATTTTTTGTTTTTTTTTTAATTCATTATTATTTTTTTTTAATGTGTTTTTTTTAAAGATTTATTAATGTTAGTTTTTTGAATGTTAATATTTTCAATTTTACTTTTTTTTTTTATTTTTTCATACTTTTATTTTCAATACTCCGATTTCACATGTCACTCGTTTATGTATGCTTGTTTCATCATGGTTGTGATCCTCCATCTTGGGATTCCACCACTAAACAAATGATTAAACTCAAAGAAAAATAAATATTAAAAGGTTAAAATTAAACTTATTTAACAAACATAGATATATTAAAATAATTTTTTTAATGGCTTTGTTGTCCTACATCAAAGTCGATGTCTTATTTTAGGTAATTGCTTATACAAATTGTGTTATTGATGGTATTTATGTTTTTTATTATTTTTTCGAATTTATTTTTTTTTAATTTTTTGAATTTATTGTTATAAAATTTTATTTTTTTTATTAGTTATTGCTTCAATTTTTATTTTCTTTTTTTTTGCTATCTCTATTATCTTGTATTTTTTTTCTCAAATTTTCAAATGATTCAAGGGAAATGTTTTCAAAAAAATTATTTTAAATATCTGGATGATCAAAAAATATTATTTTGAACAATGGAAAAAATATTATTTCAAATAAAAAAAAATAATATTTTAAACCATATTTTTATTAGAAATTATTTATTGTGATAATAAATGTGAAAATGAGAAGAAATAAATGTTGATAAGATGAATAATTTTTCATTTTAAGGGGATAGTTTGCCATAAGACTTCCAAGGCATTTTGAACCGCAGATTTTCTTGGCTTTCTCTTTTCATTAATCACTTTCACAATTTATTTAACATTTTTTAAGGCTTGGAAATTTTTAATATTTAGACTTTCAAAATATTAAGAGTTTTTGGCGGTTTTAAGTGAATTTTTTGATGGCGTTTCAAGTGAAGAGAGGTTTGACGTGTTTTATTTAAAATTTGGAATGACTTTATTAAAATTTGATAGTTATTGTCGAAAGTGGAGATTTTTAAATTGAATTCAAAAATTTTATAAAAAATATTCAATATTAGAGCTATCTGAAATCATATTTTATACCCATAATTTAAAAAAATTTTTTTGTAGTTTTATACACATGAAAAACTTTTTTTTGAATTCTAAATGGCTTCAAGACTCTCCGAAACTTTGAAACATTTTTAAAATTGAACGAAAAAGTTTTTATTTTCAAATTAAGCTCTTTCCGATGCATAAAATGAATTGTTTAAAAATATTTTTATTCAAAGGCTATGATATAAACTTTTGCTGAGCGTAGTGTATTCAACTCAAACCTACCCGATCAATTTATCTTCAAAAATTTCTTACCTTAAAGTATTTTTATCAAATGTCTTGTGTAGTTGTTTTTATATCTTTTGCGATTTTTTAATCATTTTATAAAATTCATATGAAAAAATCAATTGTAAAATATTTTTATTTTCATAAGCATCGCAAACAAAAAAACTCCACCTATCAATTCCAGCCCTCACCCACCCTACACCAATCTTAAACAACACCAGTTTAATACCGCAGCAATATTGAGACTCAATTGCAACACAACCACTCCATGCGTGCAGACTCAATCAATGTAGAACAAAATCCCGCTGGAAAACATGCCTTTTTAATCAACTTCAACTTCTAGATTGGAATTAAGTCCTTCAAAGTTAGTTTCGTTGGTGTTCGTCCTTATAAGAGCTTCTTGAGCCTGCGCAGATTCGTTTGTTTTAGGTTGGTTGCGTAGCCGATTACGCAATGTTTTAAACACAAAGAAGTACTTACTCAAATATCTATCTAATGATCTCGAAACTTATTTTTTTTGATTCACTAACCTATCTATCTTGTCTTCATACCGGTCTATCTATCTACCCATCCATTTATTTATTTACTCTCAAAATTTGATAAGAATCAATTGAAGTTTAGGGAAATCTATTGAAAAGGAAACATCCATAAAAGGGGTGTTCAAAAATGATTGAAAGTCATAAAAGTGAATCAAGATAAATAAAAATGAGATAAAAATAAGCAAAATAAATAGATGTAAACGCAATGCTAGTACCTCAATGCCGAACAATAACTTAAAATCATATCTAAAATATTTTTCACTATCTCAGTTCTCAAAAGGATTTAATAGTGAAGCAGCTTGTATTTTAATGATAACACTAATGATTATGACGTAAATAATTTGATGATGACGTAACTAATTTGATGATGATATAAATATAGTGATATGCAAACTAATCGATATTAACATTATCGTCGTGAAATCATATATATTATTATTCTTAATTATTATGAGAATATATTTGAACGATAATGAAATAATTTGAATCATTAAAATTATGACGTCATATTTAAATGCCATGATCAAAAGCTGAAAAAGTTAAACTCAAATGGTCGACCTAATTAAAATGATATTATGTGAATAGGTATGCATGACACGACGTGGTTGGTTGGCTGATAAATACACGAGATGCAAATTAAGTCGATATATAAACAGATTTGACGTCTCAACGACCCAAACTACTCGTTGAACATGTAAATAAAACCATAAATAAATTCAAATACAGAAAATTAATATTCATAACTACTTAAAATAGATTTCCTTAAACAAAATACGCAAATAAGCCGTAAATTTGCATAATAAATATGAAACCGAGCGATAAAACATGATAATAAATAGAAACTAAAAAACAAAATACTGCAAATAATGACGAAGACAGTATACACAACTCTATATAACAATGCCTCCAATTTACCTGTAGTGCTTTATTGATTTATTAAAACTATTTACCAATTAAAACTTATGCGGTTTATAAAAATAAAAAATATAGTATTATGGTAAATCGGGAATAAATAATTTTTTGTTAGGAGATACTCATCGTAAAGTTAGCATCATAAAATTACTTCATTTCACATGCATAAGCAGTTCCACATCTCACTGTTCACACACACACACACACACACACACACACACACACACACAAACACACACACACACACACACACAAACACACACACACACACACACACACACACACACACACACACACACACACACACACACACACACACACACACACACACACACACACACACACACACACACACACACACACACACACACACACACACACGTTAAAAACACACAAAATGAGTTAAATCTTGATTGTTTAAAGAGGTAAATAATGAATACATAATGAGTAAGGATGTTAAAAGGTATAAACTGAAATCAAGTAAAATGATAAAGAAACAAAAATATAACAAAAAGTAATACACAGAAAAAGTAATTTTAAAATTATTGAAATAATTAAAATTTAATCAAATTCACGATGGATAAATACTTGAAACTTGATAACATTATATGAACTTGTAGTGTACAAACCACCTTCCTACCCACACCTTTCTTTAAGACGCCTGAAGAACCGATGGCACATCATACGATTACCATTCATATAATCCTCAACTAAACAATCATCACACCGACCCATCTACACCCACACACATCATCACATCTACCCATCTTCAACCACCATCACACTACCTCACTCACCCACACGCACCATCACACCACTCTACTCATCCATCATCACATCACATCAGCTTTGTTTTTACGAGGCCTCTTGGCCCCTCGATGGAGATGGTTGAGGGTAGAGTCAAATGCGAAGCCATTGGATGGAAACTCCTGCAGGTACTTTTGACTCATGTCCATGTACAGACCACTCATCTCTCTCTTGGATATTTTGTAGGATCTTGAGTTCAAGGAAGAGGAAGGGATGAAGAGAGGTGAAGAAGAGGATGAAAAAAAGAGGGCTGGTGTTGACGTTGTTATTGTTTCAGATTCTTTGTTGTTTAAATTAGGTACATAATTGTTATTGATATCTTTATCACTGTTTAAATTATTACTACTGATAGTATTTTTATCATCTTCTCCGCCAGGCATAAAATCTTTATCAACAGCTTTTACAACATCAAGACCATCGTTATTTTTAAGGACTGCAACATCATCCAGAACTTTCTCATGTATGGAAGAATTACTTTTGCATTCTTTATCATTATGTTTCCTGATCAGTTTCAACTTGATATGATGATCAGTATCTACACTGCATGTCAGATTGCAATCATCCATCAGCATTTCTTTGGCGCCATCATTGTTGATATTATTGCTATCAGTATCATTGGCGTTGGGGTTCAGTTTGATGATCTTTGTAGTCATTGGTGAGTCGGCATTATTATCGGCTGTTTGAGCCGTTGTCATGTTTTTAATTGGTAAGTCATCAATTCTGATAATTTTTGTGTTACTTTTGGCGTTTCTATCTTGAATTGCTTTGTGAGAAAGATTTTGGGGAAAATGGCGAAAATCAGAAGCGATTTTGTTGAGGAAAATACCTGTATTATGATAGCAAGAAGAATTTGGTGGATGCGTGGCAGTGCAGGTTGTTGTTGTTGCCGTGTTGATAATGTTTAAGCCATGGCTAGTTGTGATTGGGGTGATAGATATTGTAACTGTAGATGTTGTTGTTGATGAAGCTGAAAAAGTTTTAGCTACCTCATTGGTAGTAGCAGTAGTTGTAGTAGTAGTGAAGCTGGTCGAAGTGGCTGATTTGTCAATTTTGATAAGATTCAAAGGCTCACTGTAATTGAATTTGTTCAGATTGTTGAGAGAGATGACTTTATTGTTGTTTAGATTATTCAGAGAAATATTTTTGTTGTTGTTTAGGTTGTTGAAAGAGATAATTTTTTTGTTGTTTAGGTTGTTGAGAGAATTGTTGATTTTGTTAGCAACACTGTTGAGAAGGTTGGTGGTGATGTTGTCAATGCTGTTGTTCTTGCGTTGGGTGATCTTACAAGGCACAACTTGCAATGGTTTGTGACTGTACTGAGGTATGTTCAATGGTGTGGTTGATGAGTGTGTTGTGGTACTTATGGGGACTGTGGTATTTCTGAAAGCCACAGCTGTAGTAAGTTTTGTGTTTAGATTGAATAATGAAAGCAGTGTTGTTGTTTGTGGAATTTGAATACTTGTTGTATTTGTAGTTTTTGAATAAAGAGACGTTGCAGTTGAAAAGGTTGTGCTTGCAGTTGTTGTGATAGAAGTTGTTTTAATTGTCACCTCCTTAGCAACCCCTGAGTCATTGTGTGAGTTGTTGTAGGCCGTAGTTTCAGTGAGGCTGTGAGCAGCGAAGCACACTCCACTGTCATCATCATCGTCATCATATGTTTCCACATCTATGAGTGACTCATCATGGTTAAATTTTGCTTCTATTTGCGTCTCATCATCATACTTACTTAGTGTTGTTGCTTTGTTACTTTCTGTAGTTTTGTTGTCAGTTGGTGTGGGGTTGTTGTTAGGTTCAATGTGATTTGAACTTGAAATGTCATTGTTGTTGAAATTACTGACGTGAGAGATATTATTAATATTGTTGAGAGTGTTATTGAGATGGTAGTTGTCTGGTTGTTGCATATTGTTATTGTTGATGTCAGCATCTTTCGATTGAGCTTCTATATTGCATACATAATCACTAGTTATCTTGCCAGAAGCAGGTGTAGTAGTGGTTGTTGTTGTAGTGTTGTATTTTTTACTGGTAAGTGTTGCAGTAGTAGTTGTAATGACTTTATTTGTACCTAGGTCGGTAGTAAGCATAGGTTTGACGAGGTCAAATATATTCCTCTCATTGCTTTTGATTGGTTGATTGATTGACCTCTTTTGTTGCACGACTTTTTTGTTATCCTTGAGGATGTGGGTGAGATTATTTGTGATCATCTTGAGTGAAGAAAATGAACTTGACTTTTGTTTCAAAGGAGATTCTCCATTGATTCTCTGCATGGATTTCTGATGTAAATTATTACAGGTATTCACTCCTGTTTGAGTGGGCGTGGTCTTTGATAGGATCGCTGAAATTGACAGCCTATCACAGGGATGGAAAGTAGGAATAGACGAGGTTGTGGTTGGGGTTGTTATGGCAGATTTAGGAGTAGAGTGATAGGGGGTGGAGTTTTTAGGAGGATGGGGTGTGGATGTGGTTCCTAATGATGTGTATGCAATTGATGTTGACGTTAAGTTGTTGAGGTAGTCTGTTGTAGTATCCAATGACGATGTTGATAAAATAGATACAGAAGAAGAGGTAACAATCGGCGATGATAAGGGGAAAGTGAATGACGATGGTGAGGTAACAGCTGAACCAACAACGCTAGAACATACAGAACCCCCATTATTACCAACACTAGAAACGACAGCAACACCGACGTCAACAGCAGGAGCTACACTAGCGTCAGGGGGGTCTTGTTTGTAGGGCATAATGGAGTAGACTGGTCGAAACCTTTTGTGGTGCTGGTCATCATCCTCAATGATGCTCCTTCGCTTTAGTCGGATCTTTGTCACAATGTTGTCCGATGGAGTGGCTGTGTAGGTGCTGAGGTTTGTGGTGTTGTTAGTGGTGTTTATTTTTGTATTGAAGTTTTCATAATTTTTCAAAGGTAGCTTGCTATTATTCTTAACTCTGTTGTAATTATTTGTTAATATTTTATTTTTCTTATCATATCTTTCTCCACCACCTTCATCTATAAACTCTTTTTTATCCCCCAAAGAAGGTTGACCTACTTTCAACCTGACCTCATTATTCAAACCCTTCACAACCAATCGGATTTTGTTATTATTGAACACCAGATTATTTTTTAACATACTTTTCTCTTTATAATTTTTATCACTATTTTTTTTATTTTCTTCTTTATGATTACTATTATTTTCATTATTATTGTTGTTATTATTCTCCCCATCCTCAGTCTTTTGACTAGATGTACTTTTAACCATCCTATAATCCCCACCACCATTGATATCACCATCCACCAAGCCATCGTCATCATCACCATCCTTTGGAGGCGGGTCTTTGATGCCCACTACGTCACACGGATGTGATAGTGTGTTTTGATTGGATAATAACTCTCTTGGGATTTTGATGGTGTACTCCATTGGGAAGGGGGATGACTGTGGGATGGTGATAAGCGTTGAGATTGGTTGTGGAAATGAAGTTTTTATTATTTAAATGACAATGGTAATTACACAATCAAACGCTTAACATAATTGAAGACATCAACATACCAGGTATATAACAAATACATAACATCAAAATGGGATTGCCCAACAAACCATTAAATCCAAAAGATCTTACCAGATCTTTAAAGGAAAACGGGCTATAAAAAGGATTTGATTGATTGATTGAAACAAAAAATTACTGACCAAATAACAAACAAAACAACAAATAACTAAACCCAGCAAACAAAATAACTAAACCTTTATCGTTTTAACGTCTGTTTCTATGCCAGTATGCATTTGACATGAACAAACACCCCAACACCCACCTTATCCCAGTTGAAATGCTGCATAGCGGATGAGATGCTCATGGATTCCTTCAACATGCATCCTTTGTGATACAACTCCACCTTTTAATGGTATCATTTGAACGATTAGAGTACTCATAGAATGTTCAAAAAATACAATACAATAACGAATATGATTAGTGGCATTAACTCCAAGCCACTCAATATTATTATTAAAGTAATAGTATTATTCATTTAAATAGAAATAAAAATATTAATTTTTATAATAGTAGTGAAACTGTTAAATGGATTAAGAAAGCCAATTCAAGTATATAAGGAATAAAATAACATTGAAAGCTACAGCATTCAGATATTGTTAGTCAGTTATTAACAAAAATATTAGAAAGCTTTCATTATCAATATTATTGGAAATGTAACAAACCAGATAATCATCTGAAAGCTCAAACTTTTTCCTGACCAGTTTTGTTACCAATCTTATAGGCACTTCTCCTGGACACCTCAAAAAACGACATGACGACAGCTGTCATGATTGGGTGGTATTTATAGTCAGTTTGAATGTGCGGTATTTTTAGGCATTGAGTTTAATTGGATAGTATATTCAAATGTTAAGTTTTGTTTTATTGTCCAGTAATTTTGAAAGTTGCAAAAGCTTTATTGGACTTTAGATAAGTTAATTGCTAAATATTGTGTATTAAAAGCATTTACATACCTTCTTGAAGTTTTCGTCATTATCAAGTGAGTCTCTAGAGCTGTGTAAGTGTCAATATGGGATTAAAAAACATGAAAAAATGAGGCAAAATAAATCAAATCATGTTTATTACACGTTTGTGTTTTTCCAATACCAACACTAAGTGATAAAGAAATAAACAACTCACACAATCATATGGCCAACCCACCTTTAAGTTAAAACCTCCTTCCTCCATCATGAAAATAACAAAAGACCTATCAAGCTCAGCCACTTACCTCTTGAGATACTTAATGGAAAATGAAAGCCAGTCTTGTCTGTTGATGAGGGGCCTGATAAGCTTGTATCGGTCTTCAATGTGGTGGTGCTCATTTGGCAAGATGATTGATAAAGAGGAGGGGTCTGTGAAGGTGATATGGGGGTGGTGTTGATGGGTGGGTTATATGGTTGTGTGAGTGGGTTGGAGAAGATTTAGAGAATAGATGGGTGGATGAACTGAAGTAATATTGTTATGAGTGGGCTGAAGGTGATATGGGGAATTGATAGATGGAGGCATTATGGATGCTGATGGATGGATGGATAGGACAGAAATTAGAGTGAACACGTGGATTTTTAAATAGAGTGATCAATAGATGACAAATTAATGGCATTGAAGTGAAAATATTTTTAAAATAAAACAATCACCGAGATTCGAATTACTCTCAAAAAACTCCTGCCTCCTTTTCATCTCATCTGTTGTTAATAGTAAAATCAGGTCATTATATCAATCATGTTCTATATTTTATTAAGTAGTTAATATTATTAGAAAGTGAGCTTACTCTGCAGCAATCCTGGCACTAATTTGTAGATGAGTGTCTGAAGAGTCTTGTCTGGTCTGTAGTTTTATGTGTTTCATGAAGAATGATAATAATCAGATGAAAGGGAAAAAGAGAATTAGATCATGAAAAGAAATGAGTGACTCCTTGAAAAAATGAGATGCTGACAAGTAATGAAATGATAAAAAAGAATAACATAAACACTGACCCATGTAATTGATGGCAAAACGATTATGATGATGATTGATAAGCTTTTAATTAATTGATGGCCAAAAATCTTTTCATTTTTGATGCATAAATGAAGGAATTTTCTTGTAAATAATATTTAAATGGTAATTATTTATAATTCTGAGTTTTTGTTTTCTTTACTGAAAAACTTGAAAAATTTTTTTTTTTAAGTTGAACTATCAAATTTTTTCATAATTTTCCAAAAAAAACTAATTTTGCTAATTTCAACATTGTTTTTTTTAAATGCACTTTTATTTTAAAGAGATACTTAGATTCAAATAATTTTGACAAAAACTATTGAAATGATTAAAATTTATTACAAGCTCCTTGGTTGCACACTTTCCAAACAATAGCAACCTCAAGGCAGTTCACACCATAAATGTAAAACTTCTTACTCAGTTCATATTAATTAATCAAGTGATAGGGTAACATAGGCCGGTGTGATATTGCATGTGCTTTTGACAGAAACAAATATTTAATGTTATTTTTGTGCTGTTTATTTAGCAGAAATAGTAGGAATTCACATGATCCATTAAGTCATTGTAGATATATATAACTGATGGAATTTGCAGCAAGCTTTATATTGGAAATGCAGATAACTTATCTTTTTTAAATTCCTATGCAAATTTTAAAAATCTGGAAAGTTTAGATGAGTTTTTGGAGAAACATCTCTAAAAAATATTTGAACATGAGTGGTCCAACCTATGCTAGCAATGGAAAGAGATGTAAAAAAAATGATGATGATGATGGTAGATAGTTTTTATTCAAACCAAAACCCACCTAATATTTATATGTGGCTTAGTCTTGTGAATCTGAACATCACATATGGGACAATACTTGGATGACTCGAGGTACTTGTATATGCATGATTTGCAGACTGGTGTGTAAAGGTGGTGTAGAAATAGGAAAGATAGATAAAGATGACAATAAAATTTTAAATTGATGAAAATGTATATAGGTGTATTAAGATGATTTTTAGGTTAATAAGATGGTCTAAGAAACAGAAAAGGTTCTGAAAAGGCATTATGAAGCTAGAAAATATGGTTAAATATATGAGTTAACTGTAAGTAGCTGTGCAAGGAATGAAAACTAAGGATTCAAATGCATACATACAATGATAAAAATGAATTTAAATCAAAATATATAAACTCACATGAATGGAGGCACTCAGTAATGGTGCTAGCTTCCACCATGTAACCACAGCACAAAGAGCAGACAAGGTGTGGGTTCAAGTCTCGAATTTGAGTCTTTTTTACTACTTCCATTTCAGATATATCCTGGTTGTTCATTTTGATTAAGGTTTTTGATTAATTTACATAAAGATTAATTGTTCTTTTTGTTTATTCATGATTTTTTGTAAAAAAATATATGGAAAGATTGTGAAGATTGAATTTTCTTGAGGTTACTTACCATTTTTCTTTTTTTTGGTGTCGATTTTAATTGATTTTTTAACCTGTGAATTTTTTTCAATCATAAGTTGCAACATCCAATTAATCAACCGTTACAAAACTGTCGATTTAAAAAATCAGACGTAAATTATCAAATTTAAACGACCTTCGTATTAAAAAACAATCTCAAGTTAAAAACTAACTCAGCATTTCTGGTGACGTAATTTAGAATTATTGATGGATTAGTCAAACGATTTTCGATGAATCACCCGCCTAAACCCCGGTCCTAGAAATTTAAATTTCATCGAAGACTCGATTGAGCATTTTGATTTTCCAAACAATTTTAATTGTTAATATATGTAATTAATGAAAATTTTCAATTCAGAAAACAACTGAATACCTATTTTTTTTAAATTCGAAAAATTTTTTTGCGGTGAAAAACAACTTGTCGGGTCACGTGATGCTATTTTTTAAAACTAATTGTGCATCTACTGGCTGCAGAAGATATTTATTGAAGAAAAATCATCTTTTTCTAAAAAAATCTTTCCAAAAAATATTTCTTTATTATCAAAGATTTAAGAATGTGTATTAAACACTTTTATAATCAATTTTAAATGAGTTTGAACCGAAAAATACCAACTCAATATAATGTTAAAACGTTTCTAAATTGACAAGCATCAAAGTATTTTTTATTTAAAAAGTTTTAAAAAATATCAATTTTTTTTAATTCATGCATATAAATATAATTGAATCATAATTCAGTTTTAATAGAATGTTCTGGAGCGTTTTCAGATGATATTTTATTTCCCGAACGATCGTACTTCTTCAAAGGGAATGTTGAGTTTGCAGCGATGAAGTTTATGTAATCTCTCACCGTTTGACCTCCCTGAATGTTTTTCATCATATATTTTAAAAAATTTTCGTGTTTATGCTAAATTATTTCGTAAGTAATTTAGTCATTTTTATTAGATAAAAAATATATCACACTTAAAACTGGATATTGATACCTCATAGAAAATTGGTTTATCTTTTTGGTACCTTTTAGCTAAATACACTGATGGGTAACTGCAAGAATATTTTTTTTATTAAAACTACATTTAACCTTTTTAAAAATTTATTCCATAGGTGAATTGAAAATTGTTATTAATGAAAACTATTATATCTATCAGAATATTAGCAAACCCCTTAACGACAAATGGTCTAGCCACTTCATTTGTCGTCATGTCTATTTTGACCATTCTCAAGTTCTTCTCTTCTTTCAACTTCAATATTTTTTTGTTAGTACTATCAGTAAGTTCATGAGTGAAATTTTGTATTAGTTTTATAAATTAATCCTTATAGTATACAAAAACCCATTTTTTCGTTTCAGTAAAAATATAAAACTAATTGTATTTTTTTCATTTTAAAAATCAAACCAAAACAAATAGTGTTGAGTTTAACAACACAAACTATATAATGTCAATCCATGACAAAAAGTTTCCAACATAACGTAGCCACAACGCAGACACAGGCTTATAAATACTTTCCTAATAGGGAGTTTTGCAATTTTAAAGGTGGCCAATGATTGCCTTGATAACTAACTACCTGGCACTGACACACGCTTTCTAATTTGTGGCCCAGTCCCCTCAAACCTTCTTGGCGACTTTTTCAAGCACTTTTGCAGCATTGCGACAATCAGAAGACCAAGGCAGGAACAATTGAACCATGACATCCATTTCTGAATCCATCACTAGGCTGTTGAATGTTGTACCTACCGCTGTCTGAAGAGCAATAATAATGATAACAATAAACCAACAAAAAAAATAAATCAATGGCAAACAATAAATAAAATCATAGTAATGAAAAAATAAAAAACGATAAAAAAACATTAAAAAATCAAAAAAAATAAAATAATAATTTCAACAATTAAAAAATAATTAGTTAAGGATAAAGTAACTACGGTAACGTAGGAATCCTCATCAGCATCACCCTCTGGCACTTGTTCCGACTTGATCAGGGGACTGATCTTGCCATTAAATATGTCCGTCAAAAAAGCCTCTACTGCCTCTGAGCTTTAGACATAGTAATAGTGGTGGTAATGAAGGTAATAACAAGAATGGAGATAAGTGTTTTTGGCCTTGGAGACTCTCAGTTTCGTACCAATATAACAAAACTTATTTTTGTATTATATTTTCTAATTCTAATAATTAAAGTGAAGATACATTAATAAGTTTTTTGATATAGCGTTAAATAAAATCTAAGTATTCTAGTATTTTTTATGAAGTTTGTTTCAACCATTATTATTTTTTCTGTTGCTATAAATCAGCCGTACCGACCTGAAAACTACATTGCGGTCAAGTAGGTATTTTCTCTGGTGGAGGTCTCTCACTGTTATAATGATGGTGCTAGGATCTTTAGGAATTTCACCGACCCCAAACTCTTCTAGATCTTTTTTGAACTCATTCAAATCACTCACAGCAAAATTCACTTTTTCTCTGACTCCTGGAACGGATTTAGTGAATTTTCTTGCGGCCATTATCAATCTAAAATGGTGGGAAGTTTGGTGATAGATGAGTGTAAAGTTTGAATCTTAAAAACTGAAACAGGGAATTTATTAAATTGATTGGTCTTTTTATTATATAATAACCCTTTATCAAATAAAAACCAATAAATCTTTTTTTTATTTCGTTATTAAATTCTTTCTTTATCCCATTTTTCTTTACCAATGGTAAAAAGTTCATAACATATCAATTAATTTTTTATTTAACTCACCTATTCCGATAGTAGTGGGACATTGAGGTTTTTGAATCGAAGTCCACATACATGTAGGCTACGAGCTGAGGAGACTTAAATAATTCTATGTTTTTCTTTGTTCTGTAGCCTGCTAATCCTTGGCTGCGTGTTTGTATCGTTGTATGTTTGTTTATATTATTAATTTATTTCGTTTTTTTTATTTTGTTTTCTTTTTTGACTCAAAGCGTTTTTTATGATTCATCGAAATTATTAATATATTTTCATATGATTGTTTAGGGCATATATTAGTTCTATCTCAAAAAAAATAAAAAAAATAAATGAATATAACGATAGTAAACTGACTAGACACTAGAAACCCAATTCCTTAAGTTATACAAGGTGCTTTTGCCTTCGAACTTTACTTGACTTGGTTCCAAAGAGGTTTTCAGCCTATCGGATCTGAACAACACAATCTCGCTGCCAATATTAATAAGGACGGATAAAATATAAAATTATAATCTATACAGGAAAAATAGGGTTGAAATGTGAAATCAAAAAACTGTAAAAATGATAATACCCAGTGAATATCAAAAAAGTTACATAAACGATTATAAATGTTTTTTTATCCAACAGCAAAAGTTAATCAAATAAAAATTCATTAAAACATTATATATGTAAAAATAAAAATAAAACGGTGATAACGAACTCTCGGTATCCAAACATATTCATGAGTTTGGCGCTGTAAGTGTGTGTGAACTTGTACTCGGCCTTCAACGACTCTGCCATCTGGTGAAAAACTTTTTCCAAGTCACTCTTTTCCGAGTGGAAAAATCCTTTGTGGATGATAAATATAATAAAGGATATACTAGAAATGGATAAATTAACATTGTAAAATAAAAGAAAAAAATTATTCTACAACAGGTTTGAATAGTTTTCACTACTTTTTTTTCCAACTGATATATTTTATTTTTAAAAACATCTATGATTTAACATAAAACGACGTAAAAAATTGTTAAACATTATTTTTCATAAGAATTCACACACTTTTTTTGTTTTGTTTTTAGTTAGTGTGTGAATTCTTATGAAAAATTATGTTTAACAATTTTTTACGTCGATTCATGGAAAATTATAGATGTTTGTAAAACTTGAAACGGATTATTATATATCCAATAAAAAAATAAAATAACATATGCTTTTTTTGATCATTAAAACCAAACACTATTGTAATCTAAACAACCAAAAGCTTTTCAAATTTTTATATAAATATTCATAGAAAACATTGTAATAAAATTACCCTAACCGACAACAGCGTTATCGAAGCCTGAGAGACACGAAGAAAACTCGGGTAGGTTGTCTACCTTTTGAGAACCTGGCTCCAGCTTGAACCTTAGAAACTTCACTATACTTTCTGTGGAAATGAAGATTTCAGCAAATTTTGGAGAATTTTTAATGATCGTAGTGGAGTTTAGTATGTGTTTGTAATATAAAAAGATTTACGAACACTAACAATTTTTAATTAAAATACGGAGCTTCTCTATATCAATGTAACATTTTCAAATATCGTAAGCCTTTTTATTTTACGTGGCTCGAGTGAATCTTTATATGACTGGTTTGAGAAAAATAATCAAGCGTAAAACTGGCTGGTGTATTGGATAGTAGTTTTGAGTTGTGCTTGTTTAAAGATTAGAAAAAATAGTAATTTCCATCCATACAGCATTATAAACTAATTATAATATAATTCATACAGATGCAAAACATACAATTGAAATTTATACTTAATTGTACTGAAATTAATTAATTTGAGTTATCTTTTACCTGCCTGTTTTGGTCCTTCATAGTTGAACACGAACTCACCGAAATTGAAAACCTGGTGTATTTTATCCCGTTGTCAACTTTTTGTAGCATAATTTCATTAAGCATTTAGAAAATAAACCTCGGTTTTAATTGAAAAATAAATTATCATAGTCTTATTTATGAATACAAAAATTAAAGAAGGAATAACAAGCGATTCTTAAATTAAAAAACTTTTAGTCTAAGCATGTCTTCGATGGTTTACTTCCGATAATATCATTTCATATATCAATCATATTTTAAGAAAACTTTAAAGAAATGACCACTTATTGATTTACTTTGATAATGGGATATGCCTTGATTTCAAGTTTCTCACATATTTTTTCTCCACTCGTTTGGCAATTAATCTGTCATTAACATATTATCAGTTATAAATTTGTTTCAATAAATTACAAAAAAATCAAAATTTTATAAAATTTTAGATCTGCTGAAGTACATAAAACTTTCAACAGGTTTTTGAGTTTTCAAGAATTTATTTTTTACCTTCATTATCGTTTGCAACTCATTTTATTCTAATAAATATTCCTCAGCATCATTATTAGTAAACTTCTATACATAGTAGAAATAATGTTATACTTTAGCAAAATTAACAGGCAAGGCTAAAGGCTTAATAGTCTTCACAGCTTTCAAAAACTCCGCATCCAAGTTCTGGCTGTGTATGCAACTGTGGTCAAAAAATCGTTTAATCTAAATGTTTTATTATTAGATGTAAATTTAATAAAAACTAAGTTAAAGTAACTAAATTCAAAAAAAAACTAAATGATTTATTCAAAAACAATGGATAAAACTGTGTTGTAATAATTTGAAAGATATAGAAAATGAAAGACGAACTCCGGCTGGAAGAACATGGCGAAGAGAACAGTGTATTTAGGGGCTAGAGACTCAAAGTTTTCATCGTTTAAAAAAACTATTTCAGTAGAAACATTGGAAATATACAACATTAATAGTGCGATTGATAGTTTCATGTTTAAAAAGTAAAATTTTTAGCGGTTTTTTAAGATTTGATTAAAAAATCTATTAAATTTGAATTTGTTGATCTAATGAGGTGTATAGACAAAGTTTGATATAAACTTAAAGTAATTTGAATATCTTAAAAGTGAACAGTCTCACTACAGGTGTGAATAAAAGCGCTTAAAAAAGCTGTTTTATTCTCAAACACTTATATACTTATTTCACCTGTATTGGACGACAAAATACGTTTCAAAAGTAATTTTAGTATACGTTTTTTGGATGATTTTATTGATTGAAATCTCGATTTATAAGCCAAATGGTACATCGTTTATTTGTCTTTAAAAGATTGAGTAGTTGAACTCCATTTATTGATAAGTTAAAATAAATTATTTTGGTTTGAAATAAATAAGTCTAAAATTTGAAATTGTAGAAAATTAATGAAGTCATACAATATACTAGCGGTAACTAATGTCTTGAACGATTATTCAATTAAAAGTATTTTTTATTGTAACTAAAGTCTTGAAAAATAATTTGAGTATAGGTATCTATCTGAACTCAAAAAATTATAATAGAAGTAAAAGAAGAATCATTTGAAAATCTAGCGACAGAAAAAAAAAGAGAAAAGTACAGAGAAAAAAATAACTAAAACAACTGGCAAAACAGAAAAATAAATACTAAAAGTCAACGAAAAATAAAACCATAAAAAATAGAAATAAACAACATTAACAATAAAGAATAAAAATGAAAGAAATAAGTTATAAAAACAAAATGACTGGATCGAAAATATAAAATTCACAGCTCTATCCCTCTCAACACCGACTCCTCCAGCACCACTTTGTAGTCCTGTCATAACAACAATATTAATTTATTATTATTATTATTGTTATTATCATGATGATTTTTATTATTATTCTTATCATTGTTATTGATATATGACTTTCTTGAAATTATAGCTCCCATATCACCCAACACCACACAACAACCCCTACCACGCCACATCCATCTCCCACCACGCATCACCTATACCGACTCACTTCATATTTAACCTACTTTCCACTAGAATGATTCCATTCTGAGTTACAATTACAAAGTCAAAAAACTGAATCACACAAATTCCTCCTCATAATATCCACACCAAATCCATTCCACTCACGTGACATCCAATTTTACCCCTCCCTTCCCCCATATCTAGTTTAGCCACATCTCATCACAAACATTCAGCACCACACCCATATGACCCACACTATACTTTATCAACTATACATATATCGAACACCATATAAAACCCAGACCATTCTCATCTCCCCCTCAAATCCATAAAGTTAAATTACCTTGAGAGAGTCGAGTAAGTCAAGAACCACTTTAAGCTTCCTTGAATCTCTGAGAAAGGAATACTCCTCAAACATGGACACTGTCACTGGAGATTTGCTCACCAACCTTAACCAACGTAGCAAGAGGCGGTCTCTGGTTGTGATAATGATTGTATGGATGGTAACTGGAGTGATATGATGACCAAAATAATATAATACTACTAGCGAAAATAACAATATGAAAGGTAATATAACAAGCAAACAGGTAAAACTACAACAAAAACTTTTACAAAATTATTTTTAAGAAGAAAAAACGGCTCGACGTTATGGAAAAATGAACAAACCTCAAACCAAAACAGACAAATATTTGGAAACGCTCATCCTTGCCAATGGCTTGTGATTTGCTGTTGATCTGACCAATCACATAACAAAACGACTGCATAGTCGTTCTGATGTCATCGGAGATGTAG
This sequence comes from Pterobdella sp. o SKG-2022, assembly GCA_964035795.1. NCBI lineage: Eukaryota > Metazoa > Annelida > Clitellata > Hirudinida > Piscicolidae > Pterobdella > Pterobdella occidentalis. The sequence goes on along the minus strand of OZ038326.1, from coordinate 5,160,355 downwards.
CATTCTTTCGTGCTTAAAATACTCTCGTAACACGATACGACTTTCTCTATATGGGTGAGTAATTACTATTATTATTATTATTATTTTTTTATTAGTCATCGTTAATATTTAAGAAATTGAAGACATAAAATAACGATGAACTTATTGAAAATAATCTATTTCTATGAAGTTAAAGAAGCAAAAAAAATGCGTCAAAGCTTTGAAAATTGATATTAAAAAATAATAATAGTAAATATTTCAATAAAAATCTCAATACAAAACATACCCAAGAAATCCCATATAAAAAATCTGTTTCTAAGAAAACGAGAGGACTTGAAGCCGTACTGGAAGATCAGCTCCAAAGAGGAAACCAAGCCTCCCTCCCCACACAATAACTTCGTGGAACTTTCTCGCTGGTTGTTGGCAACGTTATCATCATGAATTACATTAGTTTTGTTTTTGAAGATAAAAACGGTATTAGTTTAGCATTAAAAATAATGTTATTTTGCTATCAGAGGAAGTATTATTATGTTTATATCAATAAGACTAGTATTAAATATTTAAAATTGGGAATATTATTCTTCAAATTTTTACTCAAATGAACCAATACTATTAGAGTCAATATAAAAACTCGTGCGTATGAATCCATATGAATGCAAATACGTAAAAGAACATTGAAAATTGATAACTAATAAAAAAATTGAAAATTAATGATAACAAAAATAATAATAATAATAATGAAATACTAACAGCTTCTTTATCAGTCCTGCAGTAATGCTTGACAAGCTTGTTAACAGAGTCTCCCAACTTTTCTCTTATATCGTGAGCTGATGCCTCTGTCGATGTTTTATATTGATAATCCACATAGCTATTTAGTTATACATATCCACCCACTATTCTTAATTTTATTTACATATCTAACCAGCATTTTATATATTTACTGCATACCTATTTGAAGTCATTTATCTACCAAACGTGCATTCACCCATTGTTCAACAGCTGCAATACCCCCTCTTACCTACCCATCCAACACCCACCCACTCACCCATCCATCATCCGCCAACCCACCAATTTACCACCCAAAAATCAATCATTTACTCCCCGCCTCCTCTCAAAACGCAGCCATCCATCCACCACATACTAGCTTCATAGTGCTTCCCTGAAGTGCTTGGAGATCTGCATCTTGGAGGGGTCTTGCATCTCTCCATCAGTTCTGCAATGATTCATGTGTCCATATAAAAACTCAAATACATGCTTTCATGGATATCATATGGTAAATATAAGCATGGTGTCGATGACCATAATGAAAAAAAAAACCAAAATCAAAATAGTGATGATAATAATAATAATAAAAATAATAATAAGATAATAGTATTAATAGTAAAAAAACTATATAATGAAAAAAAAACTAAAAAATAACTTTTCATAATATTATAAGTATTAGTTTGAAATTACAAATAAAGCAAGCAACCATTGGAATCGACAGACGCGGGAAGAAGCTCAGCTACCAGAAGTCTTTCCAGGGCTCCGTCGTCTATACCCTTGCCTAGCCATCTGCCACATGTGAATCTGTGTGTGTGGGTGTGTTTGTTTGCGAAGTATGTTTTTGAAACGAAATTATGTGTGTATAGGTAAATAGGTGTTTGAGTTTTTATAGCTGCTTAAAACCAACACCACCAACAAAACGCATCAATTAAATAAGCTAAACCTATATGTATGTCCAGTGACCTGATTCCTAACAACCACATTCTCCACCATCCACTTAGAAGAGAGACCTGAGTTATCGTGACCAATCCGCATTGAAGTCAACATTCCCAAGTTTTTGTGCTGTGTTGGAAAATTTTTATGGGATGATGAAGGCCCTAAAATAGTATAAAAAAGCAAACTTAATGAAAAAATACCTTGAAAGTGACATCTAGGGAATGTTTCGGTAATGGAATTTCTTCAGTGTTCCCTAACTGTCCAGAAAGCCTATCAACAGAAATTGAAGGCTATACATTAATGAAAAAAAGTGTGAGAAAAATAGAGAGCAATATTGAATATAAAAAAAATAATGAAAATAACAATAAATATAATAATGAAAACAATAATAAACCTGATCCAGCAGTTAGCACTAGTTGTTCCTCCACCCATCTTCATGCGAGGATAGATCAACACGCGGTAGGTAATCACTGTGTGTGAGTGTGTGTGTGTTTGTGATAAGCAGTCAAATGTGTGAGTTTTTACATCAAATCATCACGTATAACATAGCATACATACACAGACACAAAAACAGAAACAAAAATACAGACGTACTAGATGTACTGAAAGTATTGGTGAAACAATGGTAGTCGACAGCGTTGAGTGAGAGAAGGTGACATAAAAACTGCTCCCTCTCATCCTCGCAACGTAAAAAGGCATTCCTTTTGTATAATTTCCTGATGGATGAATGAATTGATGGATGGGTAAATGATGGAACGAGCACAAAAATAGATAGATTAGAATATATATGGATGAAAGGAGACATAAGGAATAAGAAAGAAGGAGCTGAAACTAATATACGACAAAAGACAACAGCACATATACAAACAAAAGGAGATTAAAATAAAAATAAAAAAAACCCCTCTCTCACAAACCTCAACAGGTCCTGGTTGCTGAATAATTCTTTAAGATGTTTTGATAGAAGTTTTTTCTCGAGGGACAGACGCACAAAAGCTCTTGCTAGTCCTATGGAGGTTTTGATCTCTGTCATCTCCATCACGTTTCTGTTTGTTTGATGGTGATTGCGGTTGAATATTTGTACTACCCCTAAAAATAATGGTTAAAACAAAAAAATGAGAATAATAGAAATAGACGTAATAAACACATCACACCTATTAATATTCATGTATAAGAAACAAACAACTCACTAAAACTCTAACAACACGCACCACCTTATCAACAAACTAACACGTCACATTGGCCAATCCATCAAATCCACCAAAAAATGCCCCCCACCAACCCATCCCACCTCATCAACGCACAAAACCCCCGAATCATCACATCCCACCAAAACACCACATTCATCAATCCAATTACGTCCAAAACTTGACAACATCTACACCTCACCAACCGACCACACCCCACCGACTTGAAGTCCCACAGAACAGAAGAAGGCAGAGGATCAAGAGTTGGTAGTTCTAGACCCCTGCTATTACTGCGCCTATGCTGCCTAATAGGCCATGTTAAGTGGCCTTCATTCGTTGTCGTTGTTGTATTGGTGGTGGTAGTAGTTGTATTAGTTGTTAATTCTTCGTTTCCGCTGTAGTTGTGGTTGGTGGTGGCTGTATGCAAAGCGTTTTCTGTTATTGGGTTCGTTTGTGTTACTTTTATGTTATTGAACGTGATTGAAACCCCAATAAATAGTTTCTGTTTAAAAATATTTATTTATTTATCTATCTATCTATCTATCTATATATCTATATATCTATCTATTTATCTATCTATCTATCTATCTATCTATCTATCTATCTATCTATCTATCTATCTATCTATCTATCTATCTATCTATCTATCTATTTGCATAAGTAATTGTCATCAATCTACCTACCCTTATTAGAATGGTCATTACTAGCTTCATAAAAGTTGTTTAGATGTTGCCATAGCGACGATTTATCCTGGAATTTTAGATAAAATAAAAATATATATAAAATAAGCGAAAATATAAAATATAAAAAAATAATGATAAATTAAAAATATGAATACAACAACAGCAAAAATAAAAATAATAATGGTTGATAATAATGACTTGTTTCTTAAGCAATCCATAACTCCAAATCCTTTCAAGCAAATCGCATAGACTTGCTATCAGTGTATTCTCTTCTATACCAACCTACGAGGTGTTAGTTTTATTTCAACTTTTTTATCATTATATCAAGCTCATTCATATAGAACAAGTTTAATTATATGGCACCAAAACAAGACTGATTTTCAACCAATACTTTACATTCAACACCTTTCCATATCTAAATGACAATTCTTATTCAACACTCAACACCATCATCTCTGAACCACAACCATTCTCTCACACTCAACACCTCCATATACACCAGCTAATTAAGTCACAAACCCTTGTGACTTCTCCGTGACCTAATTCCACTGCTTCTTTGCCCATTTTTTGAACCAACATCCTTTTAGTCTGTGAGCATAATAATGATATAATGTTGGTGATAATAATAATAATAATAATAATATTTTATTATTTTTATTATTATTATTATTAGTTTCATTATTTTTATCCTCAAAATGTCTTATAAAATAAAAAACCTTATTTTTGACTTCTTTCAATAAGGTTTCGGTAAAAATCCAACTGTTATTCACCATCACCTGAATAAGTATTAACAATAAGAATAATAATAATGAAATAATAACCATAATAATTATACTGATTAAATAATAACTATAATTTAAATACTGATGAAATAATAGAAAAAATCAATAGCAAAAATAAACATGAATGTAATGAAAAACTCACTTTAATATTGGTGTCGGAAGTGGTAGTAGCAGTGTTGCAATTGGTCTGCTCTAAGTACTCCTACAAATAATTACAGTTATTAACCATAAAATTTCAAACGTTTAAATTACTGAATAAATTTTGTAAAATAAAATAAAATTTATTATTATATTACTGACATCCCTCTTCTTGAAAGCCCCTTTTCTCTTTGACCCATATATCTGCTTCCATTCGCGTAGTTTATTCCTTCAATGATCAAATTTTATCTTAGTTTTCCTTATGAAATAACCCTCAACAAACATAAAGTGACGAGGTAATAGTATTTATTGCAACTTAGCACGACACACAACAAGCACAACAAATATTATTCAACATACACCATAACGTTAACACAAACCACATACATCACATACAACACCAGAATTATACAAAAAATAAATATCAAACAGATAAATGTTAGCTCTTAAAATACCGACATACACCCCACAAAACCAAAATCATATCACAAAAAAATGAAAATTCTTCGCAAAACAAAAATTAAAAATAAAATTAAATCAACCTACCGCTTATCCTTGAGAACCAGCTGGAAAGACTCTTGAGTGAAATGGGGGAAGAATCCCTTGATGTGAGTGACGTTGGTGATGATGGGTTGTGGGGCAGGACTGCAGTGGTCCACCATTGTTGACTTTTTTTCAATGCTCGCTGTCGTTTGCAGTGTAGTGAACTTGTTATTTTGTTTGGTAATATGGTGAACTGGAAGATAGTGAAAATAAATTATGAAAAATAAAAGATTCTGAATTTGAAAAGCTTCTAGCACCAGCAATTCAGTGTATAGTATATGTTTTTGGTTTTTTGACATAGTAGATTATGGAATAGTGTAGTAAAATAATTGAAAACTAAAGATTTTAAATAACAAAAGCCTCCTCACCAGCAATCCTAGAGACGGAAGTACGATAGAACCTTCTCTCCCGATGCTCAGGCGCCTGTTGCAGCTCTTTCTGTAACTGTTTCATGCGAGTAGAAAACACCTTTAAACCCTCAATGTTTTTACAATGTTCTGTAGAATGATCGCTGGCGTTTGGGGCGCTTAACTGCGCCACGTCATAGCACGAATCTTGGTTTGATTGCAACATGAGAAGAATTTTTTGGTCGATAAACGACGCAAACATTTGAGTTTCAATAAATGGCGCCAAAAATGGAATAGTGTCGTCTGATTGGTCGGAGAGGAAGGCTGTTTTGTCGAAGTTCTGCGAGGTTTCTCTGTTGTTCAACCATTGTTGTACACTGTCCCCCGTTTGGTGAATGACGAAAGACTCATATGAACTGAATAGCTGCATTTGGGTTGATGAGTAAAATTTTGAAGATATACAAAAAAAAACTTCACAAGAAAACGCATAATCCCATGAAAATGGAAATATTTATGCCAAAAACGTATATATCAACAAATATAACACATACACAACAAAAATAACCACCAACAAACAAACAGAAAACCCCAAAAATCACTACAGACAAACTCCAACAAACAAACAGACACACACCTGCAGAAAGTACTGAAGGAATACTTCCCTGATGGAAGAGTTGAAGAGAAGGTCCCTAGTGTGTTCATCCAAGTGGCCTGATGCTTTGCCCATGTTGGCCTGGTTTATAATAATAATAATAATAATAATAATAATAATAATAATAATAATAATAATAATAATAATGATTTTTGTTTTTTTATTTCAAAAATGAAATGAACTCAGATGCATTCATTTTAACGAGTTATAATTATCGGTGAATTCAAATTTATCATAAACACTAGCAAATGCATATCTTTTAAAAATAATGGAAAAGCACAACTAATAATCATTAGAAAAACCACATTAATACATCATCATCGTGTTTAAGAAAATTACCATCATTATCATCACCATCATTTTTCACTGCTCACCAAAAGTCACAAACAACTCGAAGCTACAAGTTTCATTCGGTACTCGCTCCATGGAGTGTCGGAAGAGTCTTTGTAAGTCCGCGCTCAACAACAACAACAACAATCATTATCACTACCATCCTTACTATAATATATTATCTTTATAGTAAAATTTTTAGTAGATAAAATGTCACACCAATGAAAACAAACCCAACCACCGACCTTGTGTTTGCTGATGGCTGCATCAGTAAGAGAATCTTTGAAGTCAGCAATCTCTGCCTTCACCCCAGATTTCTCTGCCAGGGCTCTCAATCTGGCAAGTGCCTCGTTCTTTTGTAGCATCTCCAGCTATTGATTAATGAGATTAATTATAGCCCCAGTGGTGAAACAGAATACCCTGACACAATTATATGAAAAACAAACACGGAATATTTTTTCATTATTGTAACAAGACTTGATAATGTAAATTTGCCTCACAATAGGCTCCATGTTTTTTTATGAATAGTTAGTGTTTGTTTCTTATAGTATTGTCAAAAAATTGTAGGACTTTGGGCAAAGGATTTTTGCCAGCTTGTAGGCATACAATACAAAAGAACTACGAATAAAATCCTAAGATAATATCTTCAAGAGTTATTGTTTGTGTGCTCGTGTATAATTAGTGTACAATGTAACTTCATGCGATGAGACAAAAGACGTTAAACGAGTAATAATAAAAATTAAATAAACTTAATAATAATAATAATAATTTACGCAGGTATTAACGTTATTCAGCCCTGAAACACCAACCTTAGCATTAACAGACCAGTCGATGCTGGTATTGAGAGAAGATGATGAAGAATGTACATTTGACTTTTTATGAGTATTCCTAGGTTTAATATTGCTGTCATGGTCTGATTTCGTGTGTGAAGTGTCTTTGTTTTGGGACAAGGATTTTTCTAAGTATTTGAATCTGTTTATTATTTTTGGCATGATTTATTTACGCTTTCATAAATCTCCCTATTGTAAATATATGGAAAAATGCATAGAACTTTCAATTCATTTTTATTTATTTTTGGGTTTACAATAAATTCCCATAACCTACCATCACAATTCAAACATTCGTGAGTTTCAGTCATTCACCTCCATCACCAACATATTTCTATACCTACATCATAACTACTATTCCACACTTAAATCAAAAAAACACGCCCAAAATTCCACATACAATATACACACTCAACCACACCCCCACACAAACCTTTTAATCTCATGTTCAAGATCTTGTTGTAGCATAGAAGAGTATGGAAATGCTGGCAAGTCTTCTGGTGCACCGACTCTTCGGCGGTCGATGTCTACAACACATGAGTTTGACTGTTGAGGGTTTGAATATCAGTGAGTGATTGATGCATGGGTACAAATGCTAATAGTGTAAGTTTATATATTAAAATGACATCTATATTGGTTATAAAACATTAATACGAAGTATTTCTTAACCAGCTTGTCCTCAAAAAACCCTTTTCAACAGTCCCACCAAGATCCCACTTACATACCCCTTTGACTCTCTACAACGTCACACCACCCTACTCAAACCCTCGCCACACCTGAGAGAATGACTTGAACAACTCATCAGCATCTTGTTCATCAGAGTTCTCTGAGACACACAAGCCCATTATGAAGGGCACTGGGGCGTCAAGGAAATGCACCAAGGATGACGGCAAAATGGGCACATAGGTGTGTGCCCATTGAAAAGGGAACAATAAACAATTTATGCATTCCGCTACTAACATTAGCTTGCTTGGGTCTGTTAAGGGTGTTAGTAGGTTTATTTTGGTTTGTGGATTTATATCAAATGTGACTTCATGCTTGAGTCTATGTAGGTTTGTATATTTGTGTATTATTACATTTCGAGCATATTATATAAAATATAAATTTTCTCTGACTTGAAGTGATCTTATAGTTATCTTACTTTAGCATATTAAATATTATATGAATTTTCCTACATTTTAGTTATAGTTAGTTTACATAATTTCATGGCCTGCTTGGTCAAACAAAAGAAAAACAAACAAAAGAGCCCGAACCTTTAGAAAATATGAGCACCTGATGTTCCAAGAGTATTGAAGTGAAAATTGGCATTATTTCTCGAATTTGAAAAATACTAAAAAGTTCTCTAAATGGGTAATCAAACAGGGGTAAATCTGTAATATCTGTGGGAAAAAACATTTGTATTTCCTTTTTTTATCTACCCAAGCTCTCTATTAGATTATATTGCTGTACATGTTCAGCGAATCAGGTGGGAAATACACGACTTAGATTATTAGTACTACTTGTTGGCCCGTATAGCTCAGCTGGTAAAGCGTTAGAATAATTATCTATAATTACATCGGTTCAATCCCGCGTTGGGCCGACAATTAGAACCTGCTTCTCAGTGTGTTTTCGTTACATTGAATTTGTAGTAAGCGCTTTAAACTCTGCAGAAAGACGCTATATAAAGCTTCGTGTCATTTAATATATACTTTGTGTTTGTTGTCTTTACTTCTAGATTCGGGCTATTGTACTTCATATAAAATAATGTTTACAATGAATATATAAATAACAAACCAGGTCTTTGACAACAAATGGAAGACTTGCAGGTATAGATTTTGATGCTAGATCCAGGATGAAGGGGTGGAATATTATACAGATAATTGAATAAGTAACTAGCAACAGATAACTCATTGGTATTGTGGTGAGAATGATGGTGGCTTTTTGCCCCACTTTCCATCATGGCCTCATACAGTGAATTCAACAGTTTCAAATGGGCGTTTATCACTGGTATTCGAGATATGAACAATATGCTTTTGGTACAATATAGAGTATCCCTTAAGCGTTTGTATTTGAGTTGGGGTCGTTTGTGTGTGGTGTTGGAGGTGGTTTCATGATAGTGGTGTGACGTGCGATGAAGGGTTGATGAACGAGACCTATTGTGGATTTCATCTGTTTTTCTTCGTTCACGATGTCTTTTTAATGTTAATGATTGAGTGTTGCTCATCTCTGTTGTATGCATGTCTTGCAGTGTTTGCATTGCTAACATTATCTCACAGCTTGTCACCTGTGGTGATAATAATTTTGAAATAGACCAGCTGTTTAATATTTAAAATTCATAAACAAAACACCCTGATATCTCAATAAAATATAACATAAAAAAACTCCAAAAAACATCCTATAAAACTAATAAACGCAAACAGCTCCTTTTACAAACCAAAACAACATTAACCCCCACAGAGCCCCATGCTTTTAAATAATCCCCAAAAATAATGCATATTAAGTAAGTCAACAATTAGATGACATCTAAATGGGATTGAGCAATTGATAGCTATATTATTAAAGGCACATTTTGTTTCTTGCAAGCCATAAACATCCACATCTTTGTATTCAAGGTAAGTGTGATCTTTATTTTTATACCACATTTTGATTCCATTAACATTCCATGTAGACAGCTTCAAACTCCACTTTATATGATAATTTCGTTTTTGAAATCAAACTCGTGAAATCATATTAATATGCATATTGAACACAATCTTTTCAGACACCATCATTCAACTTTATCATCTAAGCCAACACAACTTATCACACAAAAATGCAAATTCCACCAAGCTGAATTATTTCACAATCAACTCACCTCTTCATAAAATGTGAGAACGCTACCATAAGACCTAGTGCCATCTTCACGAGTGATGACAAAGGTGTGTGTGAAGTGTTTTCTTTCCTCCTTATCTGTTCGAAATCGAAGTCCTCTTGGGAAGCATAACTGGTGAACATTTATAGATGACTTAAGAAATAGAGTTGTGATTTTTTATATTATTATATTGTGTTGAAATGCAATACATCAATTCATTTAGTATCAAACTACATTGTATCTGATCATATTATATTGTTTTCACTATGTTGTTCTGTATGAAATTTTATATTAATTTGTGAAGCATCACATAAACCAACCATAGAAACAGCTTCAGCATCAAAAGGATATGAAGGAACATTGTGAGGAAGATGGGTGAGTACTCGACTCTTGAAAGGACGTTCTAATGGGGAGCTATCCAAATTATCACCTAGTAGTGGAAGGGTTATCATTTAGTTGAAATCTATTTTTTGATTTCATTACGATTAAGTCTTGAAAATTTTTAATAATTCAAAGATCAGAGACTTGTTTAAGGCTAAAAAAAATTATAATAGCAAACAGAGATGGTTACGATTACGTGAAGAAAATTTGTATTGAAATGAAAAAAATGATGAACCACTGTGCTGATCTGGTTCTAGGCCGTAATCTACATTCAGTCCACATACAGCAAAGTAGTCTATGAGATTATGTCTAGAATCCATTTAAATTATGTTTAAACTTTAACAAATTAAAAATCATTGTCTTCAATCTTTTATAAGATCTATTCATTTTAAAGGTTTTGTGTTATAAAATCGTGATTGGGCATATAATAGGCATTGTGTATTTTAATATTTAGCAGAGAACTAGGCAACATAGAATTTCTATTTGAATAGACAACAATTAAAAATTATGACTCATTTTTATCCAAACCTGATTCAAATTCGACACACATTTCGGTTTTGATAAATTTTTTTAGTGTTTTTTCGAGATTTTAGAGAAACTTTAAGACACCGGTTGGAGGTTTATTGTAGAATGGAAATTTGTAATACATAACCAAACTATTTAATATAATTAATATTTTAAATAATCAACACGGAAAAATAAATTATAAAAAAGTGATTTAAAGCAAATGCTCATTACTGAAAGAATAAAAGCCACATAATTTTGAAAATATTATGCTTTAAACTTACATCTACCACAAATTTATACTAAGAAGAAAATAATTAAAAAAACATTGATTTTTTGAATGGTGCTGAAATAATAAACCTAACTTTATTAAATAAATTGGGTCAAATCGATGAATAATCATGAAGCCAGCTGGCATTTCCAGGAAACATCTTCTAGCGAGAATGAAGGCACTCTTTTTAAAACCGCTTCTATAAATAAATGAAATTATTTATAATTATATTTAAAAAATTTTTCTATAAATAGAACAAACCAGCTTCGGCGGAAATAGGAGTGGTCTCAGCTTGTTTGTTCATGGCGTCACGGGATATGGAAGATGAGGTGCTTTGAGGCCCGTACTGTGGTGAAGACCAATGGTGCAAGTTTTTAAAAGTATTTCCATTATTATCCGCATTTCTTATATTATGGATAAACTCGATACATTAAAAAAAATTTCTAAAAATAAACTTGATAAAATTAAATCACTAAACGACTAAAAAAAACAAAAACTAACAACAAATCTGGATGGATTATTGACGTCATTTGATTTCGAGGTGGATTGTTGGTTCCATATGAGAGAGATTGATGGATGGACGGTGTTAATGCACTCATTCATCAGTGTTTGGATGGATGAGGCTTTGGAGGCGTGGTTGAATAATATCAACATGCGACACAAGTTGCCAACGTCACCTGTGTGTTTGTATGCCATTTCAAAAGAAACAATACAAATCTAATGAGACTATACTGCTGTACATGCCCCAGTAACTGGGGTTGACAGCAGACGGCCTAGACTATTAGTATTACTTCATTGTAAGTAAATTGAGCCATTTCATTTAAATACAAATTCTCATAGACTGCCAGTTCGAGCTAACGTCCCACTTCAAATTATTGAACTCGAGATCCACCGTTCCCACACTTGGGAAGTTTGTCTTACAGTTGCCAATTAAAAAAAGGATTATCCGCCAAGCCAAATAACAAAGATACAAGAATATCAGTTTGTGCTACCGAAGTCTATTGTTGTCCAGTTTGCAACAGAGAAGCAGCCTCAATTTGAGAACGCTGAGTTTGGTGCAGTTCAACGTCATGCCCAGGGTGGCCATTTATTCTAATCTAATTTATAATAAAAGTAATAATAAAAAGCATTCTATTATATATAGTACAAAAATAGAAACTGACGCGCAATTCAACTATTTCAACATCCGACAATCCATGATACTATTAACGACCTCACATCACACCCACAATCTCACCACACACACTACATGACACCCAAAACCTTACCCCTTTACAACTAATCCACAAACCCACCAACCCCTCTTTAACCCACCCACCTTTCCACTCCTGAACTTGTTGCACAATGTTGTAGAGGGCTTCAACCAAGGCATACTCCTCTGTTGAACTGTTGTGTCTTAGTGACCACTTCTTACGACCTCCTTTGCTGCGGGTGCTTCTGCTGCGGTCGTAGGTTGGTGGTGATGAATGATGGGAGGCCAGATGCTTCATGATTTTTTCATAATAAAGATGACAATGATAATAAAAATACTAATGATAATAATTTACGAACTTTATTATTCCGATATCTGATCATGTAACAAGAGCACTAAGTTATTATGTGAAGCTAGTTATATTGAGCAAACATGATTGGTATGATGATGAAGATGGGTAATAAAGGTCATAATATAACAGAAAAATATGATTGGTGAAATAAAGATCAAACCCAGAAGCAGAACTTTTACGACTGCCCTGGGAGGCGAATGTTGATTGGGAGGCCTGACTTGAGGCGTCGGAAAACAAATCACCTCGTTTATCGTCGTCTGCGTTCAACGTACATCAGAATAATAATTTTTAATGTCTTACTATAAATTTAATAAATTTCAATAAAATTTTTAATATATTTTAATTTAATATTTTATGATTATTTAAATACATTTAATATTTTAATATATATAGATGAATGAGTAACAAAAATAATATAACATAAATAAAAAACAAAAACCAACCGACAAAAGCCTCTTCCTCCAGCATCATCTTTTTCTTCCTCACCACTTGAAGCCTACTCAGATGCCTGTTGAAATTCTCCATAAAGAGATGCATTAAATCCTGCATGTTTTGCGCATGCTCCAACAAGCTGGGCATGAAGTTCGTCTGCATCAAGTCTTGTCGTGTGTGTTTGTTTATCTGGATGGTGCGTGGTGGGTAGGGTGTGGCTGGAAAAGCATTAAAGAATCAATAATAATGATAATAATAATAATAACAATAATAATAAAAATAATAATATTAATAAACATACAAGATGTAGAGCATCACTCCATAGATGTCCTTCCAGCAAGGACACTATAGCTTCCTCGGGGTCCTTTGGTATTGTTATCATTGTCATTAGTAGAATTATTATTATTAGTATTAATAATAGTAGTCATCAATCAATCAAATCCTTTTTATAGTCCGTTTTCCTTTACCAAGGGTTGGGCTAGTAATAGTAGTAATAGTATTATTGAAGAAACGATTGAAACAACTTAGAATATGATTGCATAGATTTTTAAAATTACTGCAAGAGTATAATGCAGTGAATCTCTCGAGCCAAAGTCAAATGAAAATTTTTAAACACTTCAAAGATATTATCATATAACGAAGTGATAATAACCACTTTTTTTGACAATCTCCATTAATTAACAAGTAGTACTATTGATGATATTGGGTAATATTAATAATAATAGCTAGTATTAATTTTTTTTATAACATTAATAATATTATTCTTACTTCAGCGTATGTCTCGAGAAGTATGGCTGCCTCGCCATTTCTTCGTCTGTCCTTCAGTTTGTCTGTGGTAGATGGCATTCGATAATAATAAAAATAATAATAATAATTAATCTTATTGTTATTATTATTATCATGTTCAAATAAAAATGATTAATTACTCGCTAATTCGCGCGCAAACTGGGCGATTCTCATTGGAGGTTGAGAGATCATGTGATAACACGTCATCGCCATCTTCCAATCACAATCCTGTAAATCATAGAAAAATTTAAGTAAAAACTTATAAAACCAATGGAAAAAAAGTAGTAAAAACCTGAACAAAAGCATCAAGAGCTTGTTGGTAGCATCCAGCCGCCATGAACATCACAGCAGCATCACCATGACGACCAGCTGACGTCAAATGCTCTGCATACAAACAGGATACTCTCTGTGAAAGTTTCGTGTAAATTGATTTAGTAATTTGAAAAATTGTCAGTGTGGTATGAGCTGATTAATTAATCTGATGGTTTTTGTGTCTGTCTTCTGCAACTGTGTCTTTTAGGCTAATCTACCACATCAACCTGAATCTACTCACAAAAAAATTTGAAACATCTTAAAAACAAACACCAACCAAGCAAGAAATAAATTCTTTATAAAATTACCACCCCTAATTTGGAACGTTGGAATCATTAAAACACCATAAACCATCATAACACCACCCCTAAAAAATATGCTTTAAAACCACCCCTCCCCCCAATAACCCCCATTACACATCAAAATGTTCCCCTCTCATCATATATTGTAATGTTCCTCCTGCAACATCCTCCAATATACATTAAAATGGTTAGATGGTGGTGGGTAGAGATGCAGAGCTTGGGTGTACAGTTGATGATCAACCACCAGCTTCATACAGTCATCGAACCTTGACTCACCACATTTGTGTAGGTGTCCTAGCGCTTTGTCATATCTGTGTGTTTATTTTTTTGTTAATACGTTTATATAATTCTTCAGAGACATCGTTTCATTTTTTTGTTGTTTTTGAAAATAATTTCACAAAGAGACATAATTTTGGTACTCTTTTATTTAACTAAAACTTTCGACAAATTTAACTTTGTCATAATTCATTAGTATATTATGGCAAAGTTGACTGTTGAAAATTAGTTGAATATGTAATGTAATGCAAGCGGTATTTATAAAGCGCTTTTCCTTATAGATCAAAACGCTTGCTACAAATTTATTGTAGTGAAAACACACCGTGAAACAGGTGCTAATTGTTGACCCACGTGGGATCGAACCCGGTAACTTTATATAATTAGACTAATGCTCAACCAGCTGAGCTATACGGGCCGAATAAAAAAGTATCAAAAAATCGCCTGTTTTTGTGAAGTTAAATTTAAAAACAATAAAAAAACATTGACACATGATGATGTCTCTAAAGAATTAAGACGTTTACAACTTTAAGTTTTATTATTAAAAGCGAATTATAGTTTATGAGTTTAGACATTACAAAAATGAAGCAATGAATTCAAAAAACCTTGAACGATACTTCCGCATATTTTTGCTTTTAATTAATGATAAACTAAAAAAACATATCTCTCCTAATAATGATATATCAGTAACATATTAAATAACAATAAACACTCAATACAACCTCTTAAGCTTCATATCAATCAGATGCATGCGTTCATTATCATCTTGTACAGTCTTTAAATCATCTATCCATTTTATATACTCCCGTGGGTCCTGTGTAAGGTTGGTTGATGGGAAATGGATGGGTGTGTGGATGGATGGGTGTGTGGATGGATGGGTGTGTGGATGGATGGGTGTGTGGATGGATGGGTGTGTGGATGGATGGATAGCAAAGTTGGACTGATTAGTTTGAAAAAATCTGGGTTTGGCGAATAAGATATTAGAGGATAAATAAAAGCATGATAAATAATAGAATTGAAACATACATATGAACGTATGAAAAAAAAAATTGTAGATACATTAGATAAAACAAAAAATAAGGGTAGACACTCACCTTGTTGCTTCTAGCAGCAACCATCAAAGCCAGGTCAAAGTCATAAGTGCCGAGAGCCACATCAAATAAAGAATCCACATCAACCACATAGGTCAGAAATTTTAAAGCGTCATCTGTCGAGACTTTTGTTGAGGTGGGTTGTTGTTGTGGTTTTGTTGCTTGTGTATTTTTTGTTGTTTTTTTATTTTCAACTTGTTCTGATGTTGTGAGGTTAGTACCAACAGTGTTGGTAGGAATGATGGCGTTGTCGTTTGATTGGTTGGTTGTGGTGTCATTGGGGTTTGATGCAGTAGTAGTTGAGGTGTTAGTAGTTGTAGGCAACGTGGTAGCGTCATTATTAAGCAGTGTTGTATTTTTTGATGGTGATTTTCCTCGGTTATCTTTTAAAATATATAGGAATGTAGAAGAAAAATTTCCAATGAATGAAAATTTAAAAGTTCGATGATATATTAAATGGAAAAAAGTTTAAGACATCAATATTTTAACAAATCAGAAACCTTTGAGAATTTTGACTTTGACGAGTGCGGTTTCTAAGTCGTTTCTTTTGAGATGGGTGAGCAGAATAGATAAGAAAAACCTTGGTGATGATGATGATGATGATGTTAGTGGCTATAATGTTATATAGATGAAGATGATTGATGACACTTAGAAATTGTTTATTACAGTGGAGCGATAATGATAACGTTAATGATAATGATGACCCACCTATTATAATCAAGTCCCTCCATCACATCACACAGCAACTTATTGATTGTCTTAACTTTGTCTTTGACAGTTCCATCATCACCCTCTTTATTGTTGTTCCTTTTATAATGGCCTGAGTACATGGTCTTTGTGAAATCCTCTTCTCTTTGATAATAGTATAAATGATTGTTGAAAATGAAAATTTGTGAAATTTATCATTAATCTATAAAAATAGTTTATTTTTTGATAAAATTGAAATTTTTGTCGAGAAAAATCTTATCATAATTCATGACTTCATAAACAATATTATCAAAATAACAAAATAACTGACTGCAAATCAACCAAGAAAATGTTGATATTCTGTGAGTTATCTAATTGGCAGACGAAATGGGTCAGGTTGTCGAGAAAGGAAGTCATGTCATGGTCGCAAAGAATGTTGGTGTTGATGCGGTGACGTCTGCACAACTCAAAGGCCGTTTTGTAGTCTTTACTGTTGTGTTGTGGTGTTTGGTTGGTTATCATTCTTATGCAGCCCCAATCCTTCCACTTAGATACATCAATCATTCTCATAAACGCAAAATCTTCCAATAAAAATTGTTCCATCAATACAACCAACTATTACCACCATCCCCACTATTCACCCATCCAACAATACAACCATCAATTTATCCACCACCATCACCACCTATCCATGTATTCCTTGACAGCATGGATGAGTAAGGCCCTGGGATACACCATCTCCAGGTTGCCCCTGGGCATCTGTAACACCACCTGCGTTAACGTTATTATGTGGATAGATGGATGCGGTTAGGAATATATGCTTGATATGTGTTATGATTGATGGTTGAATTGGTTGTATGCATTTTGGTCACATAAAATATACATGAATAAAGAAAGAGATAGAAGCATATTTTGGAAAAAAATTACTAAGAAAAGCGAAAAAAGTATGAATAAATGATAGATGAATGGACAATAATTGATGGACGAATGAATGACAGATGGTAGACGGATGGTCAAATAATGAATGGATAAAAAACAAATAAAGATGGATAAATGAATAATAAATAAAGAGAAGACATAGAAGAATGATTCACCTTACACTCCATAGCCACCACCAGTCTGGACCCCTTCTCTACCCTCCTGCTTGTATCACAACCTGCTGCCAACATCTCCTTGGCGGGATCTAGGGGGCGTGGTCGTTGATGTGTCAATCATAACATTTGGCAATTTTTAATTTTATTAAAACTATGAAGTCTGTAGACAGATAAAATTTTCAGGTATGTCTAACACTGTTTCTTTATTCAATAGTTACTCAGCCAAAATGAAATCTACATAAAGTAAACTATACAACTCAGAAACAACACCACCAACACACCTGTAACTGATAGTAGCTGTAGAGGTAGACAGATGAGTTGGTGGGCGTGTGTTGTGACCAACATGAAGTGCTGTTGAGTGTAGTATGACATCACGCCCTGAGCTAGCTGTTGTTTTTCATTATTATTATTACTATTGTTATTATTATTAGTATTATTATTAGTTTTTTCATATTTTTGTTATTTATAATATTGATTACTATTACTATTTTTGGATAATTCATATATTTATCGTTATTCATATTACTTTGAGTATATTTTAACTTTTATTACAGGAAATACTACTAGTATTTTAAAATTTTGTTATTATTATTATTATTATTATTATTGATATATCACCTCATGGTTGTTAACTAAGAGTTTGTGGTGGTGAGTCAGTCCTACCAGATATGTCTGGAGGTAGCATTCATTTATTTAACATCCATCCATCCATTCATTTAAAATCCATCTATCCATCCATTAATTCAACATCTATTCATTTATATGCTATTCAAGCAATCCATACAGTTATTTATTCATTCATGTATTGAAAACTTCATTCATTCATTCACACATCACTTGATTCATTCATTTTCCTATTCATTCATTCAACTATCTATTCATTCATCCATTTTTTCATCTACTCATTCGTCCGCCACCAACCTCCCCCTCGTAGCAGACAACACTGGTTTGAACACAAGGAAACTTGAACTTAAATTCTTCATATCCATTCAACCAATGAGGCAAATCTCCGCCTATTAGGTTGTCAATCTTATCCACGCCCCACTCCCCATATTCTCTACCATACTCTCCATTGTTATAAAAATTGTTACATACGTTACCACTGTTATTATTATTGTAATACAAGTCATTGGTTGTATTATTGTTGAACAAATTATTGTTATTTTTATTATATAAATTATTGTTATTATGATCAGCATAGATAGCATAGCATCTGCCAGCGCCATCTTGTATCATGATTCTTCTTGTCATCTCCTCATGAGTCATCGTCTGTACGCTGATGCCTGGCAGTCTGTAGCGTTTGCTGAAAAAAAAATAATAAAAATAATAATATACAGTAAAAACAATAACAATTGGCCTTAATAATAGTAAGAATAATAATAACAGTATAAATTTATAGAATCAATAATTTAACTTTAAATTTATCATCTTCACCTTTCAGAGATCTTTCCATTAATCCAATCAATATTCATGACAACCACATAACTACACCATTCATTATTATTATTATTGTTATTATTATTAATATTGTAGTTGGAGAGAGGAAGAGAAGCAACAATAGTGCATTTGTTGATCCATAAGAGATGATTGTAAGGTGGTGATGATAATGATCTTCAAATAAAACAATGATAATAAATATTTTGTAAACAACATCATTTATTCATCTGTTACGATATTTGATATCAAAAGTATGATGAAATTTATAGATAAAATTAAGAAAATAAAAACAATAATAACAAAAAAAATGAGATAGTGCTCAAAACACTAGCAATGGTAATAATGAAAAACGTATTGATATTCATAAAAACAAATATAATAACAATAATAATAATAGACCTGAGAAAAAAATTAGTGAAAACACTAAAAATAATGATAATGAAACAGAATGAAGATAATAATAATAATGATGAGAGTAATAATAATAATAATAATAACCGAGCAGAAGCCATACAGACGGGGTCATTAAACATATTTTTGAAGCCATTCACGTCTGAAGATTTTCCTCCTTTGAAACATGTATTTATAACAATTATATCCACGTCTCCACCCTGGCATTAATATTACGCTTATTTAACCATATCAACACATATAATATTATATGAATATTTTTTAATCGTACTGACATACTTATTCCATTATTATTTAGTTTTATAGTTTTTAACTAAATTTTTTTTCAAAAAATGATAATTTAAATTAAAAAATAAAAACGCTGACATATATATATATATATATATATATATATATATATAATACATATAATACATATAACAGCTATGAACGATAGAGTGGACAAAAAAAGTCATAGAAGTTCGACTGTGGTTGACATGATGATGATGATGATGATGATGATAAATAATAAGTTTACCATACCACACTACTTAATAATACAAGTTCAAACATACCAAAAATATTTTTTCTAAATTTTAGTACTTGCCAACTCATCTGTATTAAATACATGTTTAAATACCGAAATTTTCTCAAAAAGTGTTGAGTTATTTCAAATACCCAATCACCTGTAATTCATCA